>JAFLJL010002604.1:0-24879 GCA_018398815.1 Conus ventricosus | reverse complement strand
AGGCTCTGGCTCAGACCTGTCAGAGGACCTTCCCACACAGCTCATCTGGGAACGCTGCAGAGGGCAACTCACCATCGTCCTGGACCTTCAGGAACCACTGGAACAGGGTCTGGTTTTCAGACGAGTCTTTCTTCTGCTCCACGCCATGACAGGGGAGGAGGGTGTACTGCAGACATGGCAGCGCTTTGCCCAGAACTGCGTGGATGAGGCACCTGCCCATGGTGGGGGGCGCCATGGTGTGGAGGGGGGGGGGGGGGCGAGCATCCACAATGCTGGCAGGAGTCCCTGGTGCTAGTCCGAGGAACGCTGACGCCAAAGGTATGTGGCTAAAATTCTCCAACGTCATGTCCTGCCTTATGGGCGGGCCTCGCACGCTGTTCTAACCGGACAACGCCAGGCCTCATACTGCGTGACGAACAATGCAAACCCTCGCCAACAACATCAACATTCTTCCTTTACCTCAGTGTCGCCAGATCTCAACCCTATTGAACACAATCATATGGAATGAGCTGGACAGACGAGTCCAGCGCGAGTGCTCGTCCTGACAACGTCAAGGAGCTGTTCACCGCCTCCAGGAGAGGTGATCCGCAGTGTGATCCGCTCTATGCCAGCCAGGTGCGGGCGTTGTTGCTGCAGTGGTGACACACCCCTTACTAGTCCTCGCTGCCTGGAAGGGTGTGTATCGTTGATGTGAACTGTACGGACACTTGAAATGAAACAGGAAGTGAATGACCTTGAAACAAACAAAATTCGGTTGTGAAATGATTCAATCGAACTTTTGTTAAATATGAAATTTGAAAATTTTTTTCTTCAACAGTTTCTTTTCTTAGCAGTATATGTGGCACCGCAGATCTGCAGTGTGGTAATTGTCAAGGAGCGTGAAACCTCTCACAAAAGGCATTAGACTCTTGGAGACAAAGGGACATTGTACGTGGTATACAAATAGGTAATTGACCAATTAACCAGGGTACCTTACCCACCGCACACGGCCGAACTGTGTGAAGGAGGCCGGAGTGGTCAGATGACAAACAACACCTAGGAGAGAGTTCGGACCTGCCTGGTGGCGAAAGGGGGAAGGGTTGTAACCACTACGACCTCGGGCCCCAAGTGAGCGCTAAATGCTCGGTCAGCTGAGGTTCTTGTGTAAACAGTCAGTGAAGAGCAGGGGGCCTTGGATTTGTTCAGATGGTATTGCCGTGGGTCACTGTGTTGGTTCTATTGTCAGGCTGGCTGAATGCGTGTGGAGGTTGTAGTAACCCTCCTTAAGATAATTACTGTGTTAACTGACCACCGAAGTCGGCGGGAATTTTTCGATGTCCATCTGGGCTAAGTGTGTGTTTGCTAATCAATTAGGTAGGGGTGTGTGTAAATGCTGATGTGTGTGGAATGTAGCGAGTGGAGAATTCAGGGTAACTTGTGAACTAGGGGCTTGAGAAGCAGCGTGGACAAAGGCATGGCCCGAAGGGGAGTCCTTTGTTTTCCCTCCTATATAAACTGAGGGAGAACAACGTGTCGGGAGAACAACACCAGGAGAGAGAGAGAGAGAAGGCTGAGGAGAGAGAGAGAGAGAGGAGAGGAGTGAGCAGGACAGAGAAAGGGTCGAGAGAACGTGGTCTGGGAGATAGAAGAGACAGCTAAGTCTTAGGGTTGAAGACAAGCTGGAAGAGAAGGAAACTAAGTTTGAGAAGCCCAGAGGTGGGTGAGACAGACAAACTGAATTTGAACCCAGAGGTGGGTGAAGAAGACGAAGAAGAAGAGTTCGACGTCGAGATCCCAGAGACGACCACGAAGACCCAGTCCTGAAGCCTGGGGCCAGTCAACCAAGGGCATCACCATCAAGCAGTGCTGAAGAAGACGTGAAGAGACTTTTTTCAAGAACTGTGGTGTGGTGTGAAAGCGTGGTTGTGTGTGTGAAAACCTGGCCAGGTAAGAAGTCATTTTTATTATAACCCGGGATTAGGAAGTATTGATCTTTTATGTTCTGATATTTCATTGTGTGTGATTTGATTGTTCATGATTAATTATAAGTTGCATAGAAATTTGTATTTCTTGTTCTCAGTCATGTTAGGAGAGAGACGAATGCGTGACATCCCATTCCAGAGAGAGGCGAATGTTGATGGGCGCATGAGTGTGCATATGCGTGTATGAGTGCAAAGATAACCTTGGGTGTTAAGCCTGACTAATAATACATCAACTTAGTGCACTTAAGCAATACCATCACGATTTTCCCCGTCCTGGACAAAGTGGCGAGCCTGCCAGGATGCATGGCCCAAATTAGTTTCAGGAGGGAAACAAAGTGAGTACTAGAGTAGTACTGGGGCGAAGCGTCCACTAAAGGCAATTTAATTAGCTCTTCTAATTATTTCCATTAGTTCTTTGAGTGTTGAGTATTGACTTGTGTGTAGGGTGGTTGTATTAATCAGAGGTCGTTCAGAGAAAAGAACGAGGTTCTAGTCTTAACTCTCACAGAAGCTGTGGTTTAAGATTAAGGCTCCTTTGTGTTAGGAACACTACCATTGGTTGGTGTACTCGTAACGTTTAGTAGATAAACTGTGTACTGACTTTTTCCGGGTCTATAAGCGTAACTGTTTTAGTGGTGCTAAAACATATCAGAAAAGAAAATGGCTGAAGAAAGTTTTACCCCCATAGAGAAACTAGTAAGTTTGGGGAAAGAAATGGGATATACAGGAGATGAACTGCGTAGATTCATTGAAACTCAGCAGAAGAATGAGAGAGATGAAAGGGCTGAAAGAAGGAAGTTGAAAAGGAACAGCTTGAGGCTGTCAAAAGAAATCTAGAGGCAGAAACCACTGCGTCAAAGGCTAAAGCAGATGCAGAGAGTGCAGCTGCTAAAGCTAGAGCAGATGCAGAGGGCGCAGCTGCCAGAGCAAGAGCAGATGCAGAAAGTGCAGCGAGAGCTAGAGCAGAATGCAGAGAGTGCAGCTGCCAGAGCTAAAGCAGATGCAGAGAGGGCGAGAGCAGAAGCAGAATCGGAGATTTTAGCCAAACAATTGAGTTGGAAAGAATAAGTCTGAAAATCGCAGTGAAATAGACACCAGTTCTGAGTCAGTAGGCCGCAGACAAAGTTGCGCACCTAGACTTAAACTCCCACTGTTCAGAGAAGAAACTGATTCAATCGACGCCTATATCAGTCGGTTTGAATCGGTTGCCGAGCACGAGGGCTGGCCCGAAGATAACTGCGCAATAAAACCTGTCTGCCTTGTTGACAGGTCGTGCGTTACACACAGTATCCACCCTACCCAAAGGTGATCAGAGAGATTTTGACAAGGTGAAACAAGCAGTACTAAAGGCGTATGATTTGACTGAAGGTTTTAGGCGTAAGTTTCGCGAGGCGAGAATCGAACAGGGTGAGACATACACACAGTTCGGTGTTAGACTGGATCACTATTTCAACAAATGGGTAGAACTTAGTGGAGTAGACAGTGATTTTGAAGGCCTCAAGACACTGGTGATGAAGGAACAGATACTTGATGGTTGTGGGACGGGCCTCCAATCCACATTAAGGAAAAAGGTGCAACCACAGTAGCTGAGGTACTTGAGACAGCTGAGACATACCGGGAAGCGAGCGTGATTTGCCTGAACAAGAGGAAAGCCTGGAAGCATATTCAGAGGATAGCAGGCCAGCACATGACTCACGCAATGAGTCAGCAGTACACACCCGTAGCCCACAGCGTCACGTGAGCAAACAAGGTGAAAACCAATAGCCACGTGGCTAGAATGAGCGTACCTGTTTTCTGTGCAATAAGACAGGGCACCTTGGCTAGGGATTGTATATTTAAGTCACAGAAGGCAGCAGCGATGAGGATCAAGCCAAGAGAGAGGCAGGTAGAAAAAGATGAACAAGAATGACAGTGTTATTTTGTCTGGATTGTGCTGTGTGTTCACAGATTCAGGCAATAACATGGACGTGCACAAAGGCAGAGTAGGGGACAATGTGGTTGATGTCATTAGAGACTCTGGTGCACTGGTGTTATGGTGAAAGAGTCCCTGGTTAAGAAGGGACAATTCACAGGAAAAACACAGAGGTGTAGACAAATAGATGGAACAGTAGCAGAATTCAAAACGGCACTGGTGTTCATTGATACACCATTCTATAGTGGAGTCGTACAGGCTTTGGCTGTTCCAAAGCCACCGTATGATTTGGTGATTGGGAATGTTTCAGGAGCACGTGGGTACGAAAACCCAAACCCTGACTTCACAGTTGAATCAGGGAAAAGAAATCACGTGAGGAAAAGGCCCCAGGCAGTCAACACTTCAGAAAGCACTGGAGCGTGTCCGGTGAGACTTACCCCACTCACTTACGAGCAGAACAAAAGGGCGATTACTTCTTAGAAAGCTGTTCGGTTTTGCTCATACAGGACAAAAGAAGGTGTTAAGGAAGGGACAATAGGTTTTGAGATGAAGGATGGCGTATTGTACCGGACTTTCACTCACTTGAGTTCGGGGAAGACAAAACGACAGATCGTTGTGCCTTCGAAACGCAGAAAGGCGGTGATGTCAGAAAAACATGTGACGTCAGCCTCGGGCCATCTCGCTAAGAAGGCCACACAAAAGGTTGTGACGCAAGAGTACTACTGGCCAGGTATCCTTGGTGATATCAGGCGTTTCTGTGCGCATTGCAACACATGTCGCGCGGTACGACAACGTGGGTTAGAGAGTGAAGAAAGAGTGACGGGACCGTAGGCCAAAATAAAATGGTCGGGCGAAAAGTCGAGTAGTGTGTGCGTGTGTCTTTGCAGTGTCGCGTATGCGTGACGTGGCTGGTTGCAGGCCACGTGTATGAAGAGAAGGGGAGAGAATTTCCGCAGAAACATAATGGTTATATGGCCACACGACTTTGAGCTGGTGGAGATTTCAGATTTATGTTGATATTTGCTTGGATAGTGTGTATGTATTGATTTTTCTCTAAATTTTGTTACAAGACAAATCTTGCGTGCGTTCTCTGGTGTAAGTAGGCTTATGAGAGGCCGATATTAGCACTGGTTAAATGGGAAAATTATGAGAGTTTCATCTCCTTGAATGTTAAGTTTTAGCCAATGCAGGCATTGTCTTCGAGTGGGGGAATTTGTCAAGGAGCGTGAAACCTCTCACAAAGGCATTAGACTCTGGAGACAAAGGGACATTGTACGTGGTATACAAATAGGTAATTGACCAATTAACCAGGGTACTTACCCACCGCACACGGCCGAACTGTGTGAAGGAGGCCAGAGTGGTCAGATGACAAACAACACCTAGGAGAGAGTTCGGACCTGCCTGGTGGCGAAAGGGGGAAGGGTTGTAACCACTACGACCTCGGGGCCCCAAGTGAGCGCTAAATGCTCGGTCAGCTGAGGTTCTTGTGTAAACAGTCAGTGAAGAGCAGGGGCCTTGGATTTGTTCAGATGTATTGCCGTGGGTCACTGTGTTGGTTTCTATTGTCAGGCGGCTGAATGCGTGTGGAGGTTGTAGTAACCTCCTTAAGATAATTACTGTGTTAACTGACCACCGAAGTCGGCGGGATTTTTTCGATGTCCATCTGGGGCTAAGTGTGTGTTTGCTAATCAATTAGGTAGGGGTGTGTGTAAATGCTGATGTGTGTGGAATGTAGCGAGTGGAGAATTCAGGGTACTTGTGAACTAGGGGCTTGAGAAGCAGCGTGGACAAAGGCATGGCCCGAAGGGGAGTCCTTTGTTTCCCTCCCTATATAAACTGAGGGAGAAAACGTGTCGGGAGAACAACACCAGGAGAGAGAGAGAGAGAAGGCTGAGGAGAGAGAGAGAGAGAGGAGAGGAGTGAGCAGGACAGAGAAAGGGTCGAGAGAAACGTGGTCTGGAGATAGAAGAGACAGCTAAGTCTTAGGGTTGAAGACAAGCTGGAAGAGAAGGAAACTAAGTTTGAGAAGCCCAGAGGTGGGTGAAGACAGACAACTGAATTTGAACCCAGAGGTGGGTGAAGAAGACGAAGAAGAAGAGTTCGACGTCGAGATCCCAGAGACGACCACGAAGACCCAGTCCTGAAGCCTGGGGCCAGTCAACCAAGGGCATCACCATCAAGCAGTGCTGAAGAAGACGTGAAGAGACTTTTTTCAAGAACTGTGGTGTGGTGTGAAAGCGTGGTTGTGTGTGTGAAAACCTGGCCAGGTAAGAAGTCATTTTTATTATAACCCGGGATTAGGAAGTATTGATCTTTTATGTTCTGATATATTCATTGTGTGTGATTTGATTGTTCATGATTAATTATAAGTGCATAGAAATTGTATTCTTGTTCTCAGTCGTGTTAGGAGAGAGACGAATGCGTGACATCCCATTCCCAGAGAGAGGCGAATGTTTGATGGGCGCATGAGTGTGCATATGCGTGTATGAGTGCAAAGATAACCTTGGTGTGTTAAGCCTGACTAATAATACATCAACTTAGTGCACTGTAAGCAATACCATCACGATTTCCCCCCGTCCTGGACAGTAATGACCTAGTTCAGTCTGGGGAAAATGAGTGAAGATACAGGACGAGCCAGCAAAGAAATGTACTATGTGGACAACTGATGACAGACGAGTGTTTCATAGATATAAGAATGACCGGGTGACTCCTTTTTAGTAAATAATGACTTGACATGTTCCATAGTACATGATGACTGGTGACAGTGTCATAGTATTACTGACTGCTGACAGTGTCATAGAATATGAAGACTGTTGACAAGTTCATACATATGACTGTTGACAATGTGTATCATAGTATGACTTCACATGTGTTAAAGTATGTAATGACTAATGACAGTGTTCAATAAATATGATGTCTGTGACAGTGTTCATAGTACATAGTGACTGTTGACATAATGACAGTAAATGATGACTGTTCACACAGTTAATGAGTTTTATGATGACGTTGACAGTGTTAATAGTTTACGATGACTGGTATGACAGTATTCAGAGTATATGACTGTTTGACGTGTCCATAGTAATACGGTTGACAGTATGTTCATTGCACATTGACGACTGTTGTCAGTGTTAATAGAACATGACGACTGTATGACAGTGTTCATGATATGATGACTGTTGACAATGTTCATAGTACCTGGAGACCGTGACGTGTTCAGGTATATGATACTGTTGACAGTATCCCATAGTAATGATGACTGTTGACTGTGTGTTTTATAGTATATATGACGTTGACAGAGTCACAGTTACATGATACTGTTTGACAGTGTCATAGTAATATGACAGTTGACAGTGTTCCATAGTACATGGTGACCGTTGACATGTTTCATAGTATTAGATGACTGTTGAACAGTATTCATAGTACATGACTGTTGACTGTGTATTTATAGTATATGAAGACTGTTGACAGTGTGTTCATAGCACATGATGACTATTGACAGTGTTCACAGTACATGATGACTGGTGACAGTGTTCACAGTACATGATGACTGTTGACAGTGTTCATAGTACATGGTGACTGGTGACAGTGTTCATAGTACATGGTGACTGGTGACAGTGTTCACAGTATATGATGACTGGTGACAGTGTTCATAGTACATGGTGACTGTTCATAGTATATGATGACTGGTGACTGTTCATAGTATATGACTGGCGACAGTGTTCATAGTACATGGTGACTGGTGACTGTTCATAGTATATGATGACTGGTGACAGTGTTCATAGTACATGGTGACTGGTGACTGTTCATAGTATATGATGACTGGTGACTGTTCATAGTATATGATGACTGGTGACTGTTCATAGTATATGATGACTGGTGACAGTGTTCATAGTATATGATGACTGGTGACTGTTCATAGTGTATGATGACTGGTGACAGTGTTCATAGTACATGACTGTTGACAGTGTGCTCATAGTATATGATGACTGTTGACAGTGTGCTCATAGTATATGATGACTGTTGACCGACTGTTCATAGTATATGATGACTGTTGACAGAGTGTTCATCGTATATGATGACTGTTGACAGTGTGTTCATAGTATATGACGACTGTTGACAGTGTTCATAGTTTATGATGACTGTTGATAGAGTATTCATGGTTTATGATGACTGTTGACAGTGTTCATACTTTATGATGACTGTTGACAGAGTGTTCATAGTTTATAATGACTGTTGACAGAGTGCTCATAGTTTATGATGACTGTTCACAGAGTGTTCATGGTTTATGATGACTGTTCACAGTGTTCATAGTTTATGAATGTTGACTGTTCACAGAGTGTTCATAGTTTATGAATGTTGACAGTGTGTTCATAGTATATGATGACTGTTGACATTGCATTCATTGTTCATGATGACTGTTTACAGAGTGTTCATAGTTCATGATGGCTGTTGACAGAGTGTTCATCCTGCTGAGTCGACGGTACCCTCACTTAAAGGAGGTTCAGATTGACACAGACAAACCTGACACCGGCGCTTCACCTGCGCTGACGCCGCCCTATCGCAAACTTCATGACGAGACGACACGCCTCTGATCGCACTGAGAGACATCGATGTCCTTCAGTGACTGAAACAGGGGTCAGTTCCATCTTGTCCCTTCTCAATAAT
Source organism: Conus ventricosus (assembly GCA_018398815.1). Classification (NCBI taxonomy): domain Eukaryota; kingdom Metazoa; phylum Mollusca; class Gastropoda; order Neogastropoda; family Conidae; genus Conus; species Conus ventricosus. The sequence continues at coordinate 16,341 of JAFLJL010002604.1, read as the reverse complement.
CCACTGTTGTCTGCCATGTTCACCAAAGATGGGAGTATGGCTTCATTAATAGTAGAATGGAAAAAAACAACCACTGGTATTCTTGAAAGGGACGGAAGAAAAAAAATATTGATACATTTTGTTTCCTTTATTTTTTTAAAGAAAAAAAAAGTTGTGACAGTAACTACTGTTCAGCATGCTGTCTGGTTTTAGGTCAGTGTACTGTTTCCACCTCACTGAGCTGTAATCATCCAGAGTTTAGGTCAGCGGCGGCAAAGGTGTTGGTGTCCTTTTTTTGCTCTGCCCAATCACCGTTTCAAAAAAGAGAAGAGGAGAGCTCGGAATCCATTGGAAGGTAAAATGTAAATGTACTTAATTATGAATATCTGCACATATCATTACCAGATATCTTTATCCTTGATATTGCATTCTTTTTTCTTTTGATGAAATGAAAATGATTCAAACGTAAATATATGTTCAAGGGCTAGTTTATCAGCTTCTTGAAAATATATGTTGACATTGTCATGCACAAACAATTTAAATGTTAAAAGAGTCATGCACAAACAATTTAAATGTTAAAAGACCATTGTTTGGGCTTCCGTACAAATTGTAACCTTTGTGTGTGTGTGTGTGTGTGTGCGTGTGTGTGTGTGTGTGTGTGTGTGTGTGTGTGTGGTGTGTGTGTGTGTGTGTGTGTGTGTGTGTGTGTGTGTGTGTGTGTGTGTGTGAAATTCCACAGAATCTACAGCTGGGGGATCCATCCTGCAAAAGATGGCCCACTGACAAACCCCGGCTGTATTAAAAAGGATATCAGCACGAATTCATTCCGGAGAAATCGAACAAAGTCACATGGAAGGACAGTTACGATATCATATTACAAACATGAAAAGATGTCATTGCCGCCTTCCTGATTACTGCAAGGAACAAGAGAGAAGATTCAACAAAAATGAAGAACATGCTTTGTGAATGTATCAGCTAGAATAACAGGTCTCATTTTTAACGGCTGTTTTCCCTTTCTCTGTTTCTCCCTCTCTTTTTTTTTTTTTTTTTTTTTTTGGGAGGGGGGGGAGGAGGGGTGTGGTGGGCTAGAGAGGCTGGCGTTTTGTCGTGTTTTATTTGTTGTACATGTCCCGTCTGTGCCATATTAGTCTCGCTTTTCCACCACATGCTTGCAAACACACACACACACACACACACACACACACAAGGCAGTTTTCTAATTCCAACTTGTGTGATGAATTAAAACGCACCACAAGATTTATAGATTCTATAGACAAAAGGGCAAAAAGTGGGTGTGACAAAATGCGAGTATACACGAGTAGTGGAATTATTTAACAGAATTTCTTTAGTGTACAACAAAGTGAGTGTGTGTGTGTTTGTGTGTGTGTGTGTGTGTGTGTGCTTTGGGGGAAGGAGGGTTGAGGGGGTTTGCCTCCCTGTATTTTGTAATAATAAAAAGAAAATTTAAGTTGAACAAAAACAAAACAAAAAATGGAGGGGGAGAAAGACATGCAGATTTTGTTTGAAGACAAAAAAATCTAATGTGCTGAAACAGCAAAGCACAGCCTTCGTTAAAGAGACGTAGACTCTTTGCAGTATCGGTGCACCATGTGCCTAGAGGGCAGAGTGGGCTTGGACATTTAAGGGTTGGCATGAGAGGGAGTTCGGGGGAGGGGGCTGGTGATGGAGGGAAGACTGCTGCATACTTTTTGTTTGGGACGAATGCACTAGCAATGACTGAGGTCCAGCCAAAGTTTGAAGCACATAGCCAGGGCAGAGAAGGCTGCTGTCGGTTCCTCTCTCCTCGATTGCAAAACTGTGAGTTGTGTTCGCCGTTTTTCCCCCACATGTGTGTCACAGCTTATTTTCATGTTCCGCAAGTCATGTTTTATTTCATTTTTGGATTTCCTTAAACTTAGTGCTTAGTTTCTATCATGCTGGCCAAAACATGAAGTTCATGATGGTTTTTTTTTTCTCCTCTTTTGTAGTTTCTGTCAAGGCCCGTTTCTGACTCATCCTTAAGACAAGCGAGTCTCTGTAATCAGATGCAATGCGACAAGTGTGTGTGTGTGTGTGTGTGTGTGTGTGTGTGTGTGTTCCACTGAAACTTCAGCAAATGCATTGCAGTTACAAAGGCTGACACTGGCAAAATGATAAATAAAAATTGATGAGAAATAACTGCTATCCCCTGCCCAAAGATTTTTATGGAACAGTAAAGGCTGAAGGTTTTCATCAATATTTCAGAATTGGAACTCGGAAATGTCATAAATATTATTTGTTGCTCCCACCCTACACGTGTAAAAGGTATGTGGATGACAATTTATGCAAATAATGCAATTAGAACAAATTTGCAGTCAGCCAACATCTGATCATATAATGCCACTTCGTCCATACAAAAAAAACATGAAAATTATATCTTATAAATAGAACTGAGATTAGATGCATACATTTAATGTCTCGTCAGATTTTACCGTTAAGACTAAATGAATGCAACATTTATAGTGAATAAACAAGTAAAGACGCATGACAGCAGCAAACTATTCTTTCTGGTTTTAGCAGTAACATGCATAAAAACTGTGATCATGACCTGAAATATGACTTGTTCATTCTTGTTTCTTTTTCCTTTCAATTTAGAACAAATGATATTCAAAAATAGAGGATATATGAAAACGTTTCTAAAACACAGATTTTCATAAAAAGAAAGGCAGGGTAGTCATCAAAAGGATACTTTTCGCAGAGAAAGGACACAAATGCAACATGTCTTAGACAAGGGATTATCCTCAGATGTGCCAAATACAGTAAAAGCTGCAATTCTTATATCGTATGATCAAGCTTGCAAGTTAGAATTTCCACAAACATCGTCTGGCAAAATGACACAGAAAAAAGGTCTAGGACCATGGCGCCTCAATAGAGGCAGTTTCATCTCCATGCTGGTGTCCTCATCTATGAATTGAACAGAGAGCGGCAGAAAGTGTACACAGCACATTTCTGGCTTCATGGTTAACATAACGTGTATGAGTTCTAGATGCGTTTTGAATGCTATGACGTGCTGCCAGAGCAACATTTGAATCGTGTTAATCAGTTGTGACCCAACACCTTCATCTTTCATGTTCAGATGTTGCAGCCAAAACCAGAATTCCAGTCTCGATTCTGTTTCTGACTTACCATCACAGAACATTTCAAAACACTTCCTTTTACCTTGTAAAGTTACCATTTTTGCATTTTCCCAACACATCACTTTTGCTTCTTCTTTTTTTTTCTTTTCTTTTTTTCTTATTTCATTTTTTTTTTCTTTTAACATGCAGGTGTCCATGTCATCTCAAATTCTCGTCTGTCTGAATTTGCCTGGAGAGAGTGAGTGTGATCACTGGCAAACAAGTATCATTGTGCTGTGTGTCAAGAATATGCTGATGTTTGGCATGCACAAAATAAGCAGTAATAAAGAAGGAAAAGCACACATGAATGTTTTGAAAGTGGTTTATTCAGATCTGACATTCATACAAAGTCGAAAATGAAAATAGTAAAATGAGTGGGTATGGTGGAATACATGTCAAAAACTGTCTTGATGACAATGTTAATATGATAACAAAACATGGGATCATAACATTTATTTTCCAATAGAGAAATAAGCCATTGTCCTCTTCAGACAAATTCAAAAACTCAACTTGATGAATTCTGTTTTCATTTTTAGATCAGTTAACACTACTGGTTCATGTTTTCCAATCAGTTACCATAATCAAAATGTTCATGTACCGGCCACATAATGTTGGTGCATTCTGTGTTTACAATCGAACCACGATTCTAGTGATGTGTTGAATATAAGCTAGCCATGCTATTCAGAACCTTGTCTCAAATGGCTTTCTCCACTTGATTAAACATGCGTCTGCCTCATTATACAAATATCCCTGACTGAGAAAATACTCCTGTCAGATCCAATTTTACAAATTCTAAAACAATTCTAGTGCAACAAACAAGACATAATACTGTGTAAGAACAAAATAACCTACCAACTGCAAAACAAATTCTGCAGTCAATGAGTGTAGTCAAGGCAATAGCATCCCCTCTGCTTCATGCTAAAATGCACTGGACACTTAAACCAACCATGATCCACGCAAGTACACATCCACCATTGCACAAACAGAACCAAGTTTTCTGGTACAGACAGATCAGCCCATGTGTATATAAACAAGACTATTTCAGTTGAACATGTGACAATATCTAATAGGGTTCCTCCTCTAAATCTTCTCTTAATCTTGGACCTGTCACATTATGCATGTACTACATCTCAAGTCTTTTGTCTTCACCAAAACGTTCATTTCCAAACACGTTTGCCATTCAGTTAAAAAATGAATCAGTTAATCAAAAGGGAACTATAAAATACAAAGCAGAATATGTTCCTGCACATATACGTGTATAAGTAACTCGAATGGAAAAAAGGCGACATTTCACAACCTGCTAGATACAAAACCAAGACCTCTTGATTCACGAAAGACATTTAAGTGCAAAACATACCGAGAATGTTGTGGCCATATGTACATAGGATTTTGTGATTTAGCCATGACACGCATTGAAAGTAGCTTCTAAAAGATAAGAGAACTACCAACGCATGATCAGTTATGAAAGACAGGCACTGATAAACCATATGGCAAGAACGTATAGGAAGCAAAGCAAGGACTGAAGAGCTGCACTAGGTCTTTGTCCAATTCGAGATCAAAAACAACTTCAGATTCAAATTATACAACTGTTTTTTTGTTGTTTTTTAAGAGTGCATGCAACTGGAATTCAAAAGGATCTCTTGCTGAAACAACTGAAAAGTAGCATGGAAAGATCAGCTGGAATCTATAATTGACTTGATATTCCACCTCTGATCATTCAGAATATTCCCATGCCCCTCCCCAACGACAGACAAAGAACGAGAGAGAGCAAGCATGTGTGGGAACAGACATATATAGAAAGAGAATGCGAGCACAAAAAGTATATAGCACAAAGAGAAGACAGTGGAGGAATTCTGTTTCCCTTTCCTCCCCCTACAGCACAGGAGCAAATATCTATCGGAAGCAATTAATAATGATATGCATGGGTGTCACAAGACCAGACACAGAACACTGATAACATTGCACGATTGAGGAACTAACTCCAAGGATCATGGACATGTCCAAAATGCGTCAATCGGGATATATCCTTGCCAAAATAACAATCTCCAGTAACTTTTCTTTTTTCTGCCATTTCTTTTACTTTCTGCTTTAAAGCCACATCGTCCAAATGCCCTCTTTATCTTCTTTGTGTGTGTGTGTGCACCTAAAATAAAAATACAGATCAACTACTTTCATCATCTCACAGGAGTCGTCTTTCCTTTGTGTGCATGTGCATTTAAAACTGAAATAGAGAACCAATCACATACAAGTCACAAGGAGTTTTCTTTCTGCACATGTGCACCAACACTGAAAAATGGACCAACAAACAAAATACAAGTCATAAGGAGTTTTCTTTGATCGTATGTGCTCCTAAAATTGTAACGCAGATCAACCAATTACATCAAAGTCGAGGGGACTTTTCTTTGTGTGTATGTACACTAAAAATTAAAACACACTGAACAATTACACCAAGTCAGTGGGTGTTTTCTTTGTGTATATGTGCACCTTGCATTAAAACACAACAGGAGTTTTCTTTGAATGTACAAGCACTTTAAATTGAAACACAAGTCAGCTTTAGACTTTTCGAAGTATGTATGTGCACCTAAAACTGAACTGCAGACCAGTCAACTACATCAAGGTCACAGGGGATACAGATCAATCAATTACATCGAAGTCTTTCTTTGTGTATATGTGCATCTAAAATTGAAACACAGATCAACCAATTACATCCAACTTGCAGGGGGGTGATCGAATAGGATGCAACCAACTTTGAAAACCCCTCTGTCCACCAAGTAGTAAATGGGTAACTGATTCAGTTCAGTGAAGGCTAAGGACCACTGAAGGGGAGGATTGGCTGCACCTTCCATCATGTCATGCCTTTGATACAGCAAACCTCCAAAAGTTTGCTGCCCGTATGGAGAACAGGTTATGGCAACTTAAAAGTTTGAATAGAATCAGAGCAATACCCCGAAATATAATTTTTTTTTTTTTTTTTGAGGGGAAGGGATGGGGGGTAGTTTGAAAATCCTGCGTTCACCAAATAAAGCAACAAGGAACAATCGCTCCCACTGATTTAACGAAATTTGAGCAGATCCATTCTGGCTTAAAGTGTACTCTACTGTACCGTTACACTAAAACCAGCATGGACACTCCACCTAATCCTTCTCTCCAAGATTTCATTTACATTGCAAAAAATAAAAATTAAAAGACAGTAAGAAAGAAGAGGTAGAGAATCTCCAGATGGTGGGGAGGGGGGGGGGGGGGGGGGAGGTAGTTATTTGTACTAAGATAGCCCTCTGCATTCGACGAGGACTGCATCAGCCAGGCACCAATGAAACCACAACGTGACTGAACATGTGTGTAGTACCCTCCGGTGGTTTGCTCTCCCACGATGACCTGATGTACAGCTACAGAAAACTGCTAGCGTTAGACCTGACAATGACAGTCCCTGTGGCAGTGTATGGGGAACCGAAGTGAAAATGGATATTGCCACTGTCAATCTCATCGTACTATTTTGTAGCATAGCTGACCAACCAGGCCTTTTCAGACTTCAAAACGTCCGAAAAAAATATTGTACTGTCCTGAAAGCAAACCTTAAAGGAGGCAGGGATCAGTAGACATTAAATAACAAACAAGTGGGGTAACTCTTGCCCCCTTGATGAAATGGACAAGTATTTATGTCATCACAGAAAAAGAGTTATCCTGCTTGTTCATTATGTTCTGTCCTGTATGATACAAACAAGCAATACAACCATATAACAACTTATTTAGATCATAGATTATATACATATATAGGATGTGCTGACTGTGCCAGCCTTTCTCTTCTTTATAATCATCTGTGTACAGAAATTTCAAACCGATGGGGCGCTACCACTGACAGCACAGATGATGAAATTCTACAGACTGAATTTCAACACCTAATTTACACAGGATAGCATCCTAAGAACTTCACAATTCTCCCATTCCCCCTAGAAATTTTGGATCTAAATCTGCAGGGAGTAACGAAAAAAATGAACATGAAAGAGAAGCTACAAAATTGTCTTTTAGCACATCCTCCCTCCTTGCCACCCTCCCCTCGCCTTCCCAGCCAGAACCTTATGTGGAACAAGCTTCTATTCGACTGATTTTCTTTCTTTGTTTTAATACAACTCCTCTCGTTTGTAAGATGCATGGTTGCAGGCATCCTGTCTGTTAATTAACAGTCCCTGAACAAACAGTTCACAGCACCATTCAATTCATCCCTTGAATAAAAAAACAAACAAAAAAACCACACTGCTTACTGTAGGAATCCTTTCAGGAAAGTGGAATCTACACACCTAACAGACAAAAGTGAAGTGCCAATGAGAAGAATGCTTGCAGCTAGAACAGCCTGAACATACTATCTCAAATGCTGAGATTTTGTCCTTCCTCCAAAACCTGAACACCTATCAAAGTATCTTAAACATAAATATACCCGCACGTATTTTTCCGTCATGGTTGAAAGCAAGAATTGGTGCTATCTGATCCCTTTAAAAAAATCTATTATTAAATATTCTGCACACAAAAAAGATAAGCTTCCTGTGCTTTTATGCAAAGCTTACTGGCCCTACTAGATAACAAACTTTGTGACCTTGTGTAAAAGTACAACAGACATTCAAAACGCTCTCCAAAAATATTCAGAACAAATATGGTGTAAGGGGTGGTACAAAACTACTGCTTGACACAAAATCCATGACTGAGCAACTGAAAATCCATGACTGAGGGAACTGTATCACCATCACAATACACATAACAATGATCTAACAAAAAATAGTTGTCTAGAGGTACACTGAGAAAACTGAAAGACATGGTAACATCTGGATAAACACTGTGAACATCAGTGGTGCTAATAATAAAAACCAGCTGCATGCTCCAGTTGAAACAAAATCCAAATCATCATCACACACGGAAAACAAAGCACCACACTACTGATTAATTCTTTCACCCTGTTAAAGACTGGAGTTGGGACAACATACTGTTCCCTAACCTGACACGCCCAAAAATGTACAAGTTATGATCATACCTCTTTAGGAAATACTCATCTTTTTGGTGTGCATGCAGTACTGCTGTCCTTTTTCTAATTGCAGGCTCCACAGATGCTTTGACAGACGTGAGCGACAGTGGTGCTGCTAGTCAACTGTTAACCACAGCATGTCAGTGGGAATATTTTGGCAGTGGTTTTCCATATGCGTGACCATTTCCATGCTCACCCACTGATGGGTCCTGATCCGTATGCCCACACACAAGAACACCCTACCATGAGCAGGACCAAACATAATTTCTTGCAAGACATGGAAAATCCTCTCCAAATATCGCCCACTCAACACTGCTGTACTTGAACAGCACATAGTCGGATACTGTACTTCAATCTGAACCTGCAACCACTGAGATCAGGTTACGTCAGTCTAGATGACCCAGGCTGGGTAACCAGGAACACACACTCAGTAACACACCTATCACTGTTCAGGCACAGGGCAAAACATGTTTAGCTGCACGCCATCTGCTCTCACCAGTGTCTACATTAAACCTGGCCTTCTCCCTTCATCATAGCGAAGCTCTCCATTACTACTTCCAGTGATCCTTAGCAATGGGCCTTTACTGGGAGAGAGGCTGGGGTTCTTTATCAGTAGCTACATCTAGCGTAGGCAAGCGTTCCACCAACAGTAGAAAAGACAGACAAGTCTTCTCTCTACCCTCCCTGAACCCCTACTCCTCAAATAAGAAGTCTTCGTTGGAGGGTCTTAGGCAAGCCTTTTCACGCACCAACCAGTGCATTAGAACAATTTGGTCCACTGATGACCGCCTGCATTCCATAAACTAATAGTACATTGGAAGTAAGGCAATTCAAAACTTCAAAACAAAACCAACACAAATGTACACAGCACACTTCTTTGAAAAGAAAATCATAATAATAGAAGCCTTAGCACCAACAAAACAAAACACAAAACCCACTTGGAACCATACTTCATGCAAAAGGATTTTGGCAGCAAAAACAGTGCATATAAGGTAAACATCAACGAATGAACACAAGAACCAAAAGGAATGTAGAAAAAAAAAAGAGACACTGTTAAAGCAAAAGTCAGAAAGAAAAAGTCCACAAGCACAGCCAGAGAAAAATAAACCAAACACCAGAGAAAAATAAACCAAACAGTTTTGATCACACCACAGATGGAAACACCTTGCATTTGTTCGATACAATAAAAAGCACTTCATTGGAAGCTACACGACAGTTTCTGTCCACACATAAATGTGAAACACACTACAACAACACCAATTCACAACGCATGAGGAAGTATGGATTGGAACAGTGTCGGCACAAATCCAACTCAAAAACAACGATTTCAGTACACACATGAAATGTACAAGCACTTGACGACAACCAAATTCATAATGCATGAGGAAGTACTGACTGGACTGCATGTTGTTGAGAAAAAAAATCATTTGCTGTGATTCTACCTTGGCACAAAACAGGTTGCTGCCTTGCTATGACATCAGCCAAAATGAAACAAAGCACAGCTGTACAGTATCTCCAACCCCCACCTCTTCCCACTCCCTCCTCAAGTTTAATTAGGGTTATGGTTTCAAAACAAACGTAGAGGTAACCAGCATGCAGCAAAGATTTCAATTCAATCAATCGATAACGGGCACAAAGACACTGAAACCAATTACAAGCATAGCAACAGAAGAATGCTGCTTGTGAATTAAAACAACCAATGCAAATATGTCAGCAAAACAAAACACACAAAAAATGGTTGTCAGAAACACTTTCATCCACAAAAAATATGTATGACCCACATAATCGTAACACAGTATTGCTCTGGTCCCATGTTAATCACTGAACCACGAATCGCTTTCTACGTCTATGGGTAGGATAACATGGCAGATACCAATCACGATAAAGAGCTTCCTTTTCGAACACCAGCTCTGAAAATATGTATGCCAAACCATCTGCTCATCATGAAACATGTTTACAGAAGTTGGTAAATGATGTAACCTTGCACACAATCAGAGATGAAAAACATAGTTCCTAATTCATATTCTTTCCGTTAAGAATCCCTAGAATAAAAACAAGTTAAATGTCAACTTTATGTGCTAAAGGGCAGACAGGAAAACTTTTTCTAACTAGTAATGAAACACTCTTTTTTTTTTTTATTTCGATGCACTGTATACAAAAATATGATTGGTCCTTTAGTTGCACTTGCACTTCACATTCTCCAACATCTTACTACTGTTCTCCATTCAAAACAAAACTGGAAAAACTTGAACAAGGAAAAACACATGTCGTCACAGCACAGACCTCTTCTTTCTCTCTGGATCAAGGTCTGGTTGCAGTCACATGCCAAGAGTAACAGAATAAATCAGTATAGGACCATACATACCATGAGCTGTACAATTCTGGCGAAAAACTTAATGGAAACAATTTGAAAAAGGATTCAGTATTTCTTTCTTACCTGTACTAAAAACAAGCAGCACTTAAAGCACACATGATCTGACTAGAGATGATAAGCTGTACTTAAATGGGGAAAAATGGAATTAAATGATTTCATCTGAACACAGTTCTGCTCCAAATATTATCAACCAAAAAAAACAGTACACACATAATTGCATATTTGAGTGCTCAAGCTCAAAGTTGGTTGTTTGTTTTTTTACTTGAAAATGAAAAATATCTCATCCATTCAAGCAAGGCTTTAAAGAAAAATCTTGATACAATTATACAAAAAAGTCATTAAAATACAGCCATTGGATCAACTCTCAAAAGAAAAACTCTCAAAAGAAACACGCAACGACAACATTCTCTTCCAAGCTCATTTTCTATGCATTTTATGATAACAGAGAAAATCTTGCTCAAACATCAAAGAAAATTACCCTTTTACATGAGAAATAAAAAAGGATTCCTTAAAATTATGTCATTATTTCTTGTATCACTCTTCTACAGCAACCCTTTCCCACACCTAGTCCACTATGCACACAGAGATTTTTCTTTTTCTGAGAGGGAGAATTAGCACACGCTCAGAGACACATGTACACACACACACACAGGTTGTGATGAGAAGAACAAGAGTAGAGACGGAACAGAAAATGCTGCTATGCTGCAGTGGTCATACAGTGATGTCCCCATACTCTTTGTTCCACTCTTCATACTTCACCAGCGTCTCTACCGGCACGCTCCTTCGGATCCTCTTCACCGACTCCACAAAGTCGGACATTTTAATGTCTCGCACCTGGAAAGCAAACAGGTGGAGAGTTCATCGAATTGAGAGAACACATGTCCAAGGGCCAAACAGAGATGCTAAATCGCTGTGAACAAAACTACAATGGCTCAACATAAACTGCCAAACCGACGCACTAAATATACGGGACAAAACAGATTCTGGAAGTAAAAAGGCCAAGCTCTAGATAGCCAAACAGAGATACTCTCTCTTTGGGGACTAAGCAGATCTTGGAATTACAAGAGCTCACCTCTAAACAACCAAATAGAGACACTTGCTCTTGGGAACAAACTAGTTCCTGGAACCCTAAAAGCTCCACTCTAAACAGCCACAGACACTAGCTCTGTCGAACTAGAAGGCAGAACCAAAACGGTTCAACACTTTACAGCTAAACAGCGATTCCAGCTCTTTTGGGTCTGAACAGACATTGGAAACTATAACAGTGCCACCCTAAACAGTCCAAAAAAGACACTAGTTCTTCAGGAACAAAAAAAAATAGTGCAATTAAAACAACCCAACCCTAAACATAGGGGACCTGTTAGGGGACCTAAATGGATCCACCTTACTCTGTCAACAACTGTCAGCCTGCTGAATGGGTTACAAGGGTCACAAAGATGATAAACACACAAACGCTTTGTGACTGCTACCAAGGGCATGCTCCTCACAGGAAGGCTTTCACAGCCTTGCATCCACAGCCTTGCATCAAAATGGCGCACACCAATCATCAATCATGACAACCTGTCATAACCTCTCTCCATCATCATTTTCTGCCTGCCTCTTTGTTTCCCCTCAACTGTTCCGTACAGGACAATCTTGGCAAGACCGCTCAGTCTTGTATCATAGACAATACATCTCAGCTTTCTTTTCTACACTTCGGTAAGCGTAAGCACGCCTTCATACTGGTCAGTGTGATGGTAGATTGTTCCGTGATTTGATTCAAGATGTGGTCAGTGGAGGATATGCCCTGTGCAATTCTTATTTTAGGAGATGCCTTGTACAATTGTTATTTTCAAAAACCACCAGTCAGTCAGCTAAATGGCCGGAAAAAAAACCCTACAAGGAACACTCCCATCCAGTATCTCCAAATGTCAGATTCCAGTGCAACTTGCCAATGACAAGAGCATTTTCAATCCCTATGTGCTATCAGTTTTGAGTGCACAGTAGTGCTGTCACAGATTATTTAATGGATTGGGTCTCCACTGCAAGGCTTGGTAAATCTCCCTGAAGTTTGCCAGTATCACTAGAAGAAATGAAAGCATTGTGTTTCTTGATGATAGCTGTACACAGCTTACCTTGTTTGCATCCACGATCGCAGTTCATTGACACTGAGCTCTGAAAACACACAGAACACTTGTACCAGGAAAGAACCATTGCACTGTTTGGATTTTTCCAACGCACGCGCACACACGCACACGCATACACACACACATACACACACACACCATTCATAGCTTCATGCGCAAGCGAGAATGTGGTGATGAGCTGCACTCAACATGTGCCCTACCTTTGTGCTTCAATATTGTGACTATAATCGTAAGTGGCTCTCATGAGTGATTTCGCCAGGGTTCAAAACATATATGTGATGCGCTCCCACAAAAGGTACATTAACCCCTTCACTGCCACAGTATAATAGCACATTTGAAAATCTGTCTGCCGTGGTAAAATTGAGCTTTTTGGGGTAGGTTCAATGAAATGGTTACTGCTCACTTATTTCTTGACAGATCTCTTTGATTTTTTGCATGTTTTGTTGTTATGTATTTGTCTACAATGTTCTATCAAAATGGCTTTGATTATGTTGATATTAGTATTGCAGAAATTGACATAATTATAAAAGTTTTACCAAAATAACAGTTTTCCAGTGTACACAAACACATTGCGCCAAACAGAATGAGTCAAAACACTGAAAAAGTGGTCTTACTACTTATTGAATATTAGCACTAACACATGAAAGTCATATAAATCCCAAGGAATGTTGTTCTTGATGATAATCTGCTCATAATTGGGGGTACTATTTTTTAGGTAAAAAGGGGCATAATCATGCTTTTTCGCGGTATGTTCACTAACATGTACATTACTCATTTATTTGTTGAGTTATTTGTTAGATTTTTTGTGGATTACTTACTTATACCCTTGTCTACACTTTCACATCATTCAATATTGGTTTTGTTGGTTATGATGATGGTTCACACTAATAACATGTGATAAAACAGTTTTTGTTTTGTTTTCAATGTGAGAGTTTTAGAATAATGAGCATATGAAAACCCACTAAACACAACAAAAATACCTTTTGGTGTTAGCTCAACAACATTACAAACACCTGGGATTCATATTGTTGTCAATAAATCTCCCTCTGTGTAACAATCTGTCTGTTACTGGGGGTACCCAAATTCTCCTAGAAAGGGGCATAATTTTACTATTTGGGGTAGGCTCAGTACCTCAATTACTGCTTATGTATTTCTTTACATATGACTTAGATTTTATGGCTTCTCTTTCCTTATACTACAAACTTTGATGCTATAATAACAATAATGTAGTTTTGTGAGCCATTAGGGATGGACAGGGATACATATATTGGTGGTTTTACAAAAAGAACAGTTTTCAGGTATACATAAACAAATTGCACCATATAAAATCAGTGTAAACAATGAAAAAGGGATGTGACTAATTGTTCAACATCAGCACTAACACATGACAGTCATATAATCCCAAGGAATGTTGTTCTTGATGACAATCTGCTCATAATTGGGGGTACTATTTGTTGGGTAAGAAGGGCTAATCATGCTTTTCACGGTATGTTCACTAACATGTACATTATTCACCCATTTGTTGAGTTATTTGTTAGATTTTTTGTGGATTACTTACTTATACTCTTGTCTGCAATTTCACATCATTCTATATTGGTTTTGTTTGTTATGATGATGGTTCACACTAATAACATGTGATAGAACACACACACACACACACACACAACACACACGCATACATACAAACAGTTTCCACACACACACACACACACACACACACACACACACACAGAGTAAGCAGACCCACAGTTGAGCACACACACACACACACACACACACACACATACAACACATGCATACACACAAACAGCTTACACACACACACACACACACACACACACACACACACACATTACACATATGCACAAACACACACTAACAGTATCACACACACATGAATGTAAAAACACCACAATGATACAAAACAAAACAAAATGCTGTGGATGAGTGCTTCTGTGTTCTACAAAATGAACAAACTTATATGGAAAACTTGCATACAGAAATAAATAATGCTTAGGCGCGTGCGTGCGTGCGTGCACACACACACACACACACATTCACACACACACACACTCACACACACACAGTCCCACCTATCCAAACAGTCATTGTTTGCCATAATTGTAGTTTCAGTAGGAAATGGGGCAAAGAAGAGAAATACAGAAAATGAATAGTCAAGGAATGAAGAATCATGTCGTAAAAACAAAACAAAACAAAACAAACCAACAAAAGAAAAATAGAGCTACTTGCCTGAAACCAGTTTCTGGTCATGAAGGACTGAAGACTGGAACTTTGTACAGCTGAAAATTGGCATAGTTGACTTGCAGACCAGAATTCCCAGTCAAAACAACTGCCATTCTTTGATCAGCTGTTGCTGACCACGCCCCATGCCACGGCCCCAGCCGCTTCCACGGGACCTTCACCGTCGTTCTGAACCCGTACCACGTCCACCACCCCGTTCGTCAAGAAAGGAGGGGGTGCAGTGCTCGTTCACGGCACGCGTTCGGCAATTTCCGCTTCGTCGCCCACCTGACGGCGCTTTCTTTACTGATGTGTTGTGTACAGAACAGTGAAGCCACGTCATCACCAGCATGTATCTCCGATAAAAGTGGATAGTGCTGATTCCCATCCGTCTCCTCCTCATCGCTAGTATCAGGATCCGATCCTCAAAGGTCTTCATCACTCTCTTGATACTTTATAACGTCATCTAAAATATCAAGGGCAGTGTGACGCTTGGAAACGGGACGCGTCGACGAAGTGCTAGGTTGAGCTGCCATCTTGACTATGCTTATCAGCTGTGACCTCTCAACTCGCAATTTGCATAACATGTGGTCAGCTGGCTGCTCGCGAGAAGGGAAAGGGGCTGTTCCTTGACACCAGTAGAAGAGGTAAGAACATTTTAGAGGGTCGTCTCCCAAGTAGATTTTTCTGCTTTCTGTTACGAAGTTAGGACGTGACACTCTCGTTCGGGGCGTAGCGGTTTTCTGTTTTCTGCGGCTTTCTGGACGTGCGTTACACGTTCCAGGCAGGGAACGGGTTAAGTGTCATTTTGAAGATTTTGAGATTTTGGCACAGTCAGAAACTAGAGAAATTAAGCTTCACAATGATATGCTTGGTTTTGTTTTAGGTTTATTAAAACCAAAGTTATAGTAGTTTATATCCAGCTAGTAGCAAGGCGGCCATTTTGAGAAATGCCTGTTAAAGTTGACAGAGCAATCTTGATGAAAAACCTTAGCAACAGGGGTAACGTTATAGGTCGAATTGAGCTATAAGACTTCACAATATGAATTTTAAGGGTTTAAAGTTGCCAAAAATGCGAAAAACCCAAAATCCATAAAAATAGATCAAACCACCTTTTCAAGCCCGTAGGCCAAATCGCTCTCAGCGACTTAGTGTACCCTTCGTGGGAGCGCGTCACATATGGTGGTGTGCACAAAGGACTTCATCACAGAATTTTTTACATCTCTCTCTCATTCTCTCTTGCACACTTACTTACAAACACACGCATACATGCACATGCATGCACACGCATGCACACACCACACACGCACGTACACACACGCGCACACACAACACAACACACACACCACACACACAACATACACACACACACTCCACATATCTTGGAAAACAAGCAAGACCACACAAGTGCAGATGAAGGTTTTTACATTTGACTTATTTTATTTTCATAGTTTT
>JAFLJL010002603.1:2500-33506 GCA_018398815.1 Conus ventricosus | reverse complement strand
AACGGCCAAGTTCAGTGCCCAGGGGCCTTAGTGGGCTGGAAAAGGTTTAAAAAGCCATTTTTCTCCCACCCACCAGATGTATTTATCTAATAAAGCTGTAGGCCTAGCTGAAACTTGGCCATAGAAGGGCAATAAAAAAATCATCTACAAAAAAATGAGAGCACTCAAGGGGGAATTCTGCTGTAAATGTAAGGACAAATGTTTTGGAATTTATTGATAAGAGGGCAGAAGTATCAGGGGTGGTTACCTTTTGGAAACACCAAATTCTGTTTTGAAACATTCAAGCGGTTGAGTGGTGCCATCCCCAGGTCTTGGGAAAGTGGCATTTCTGCATAAAAATAGTTCACTAAACAAGGTGGGAATAGAATGACCCCAAAAACAAAGAAAAGAAAACACCTAAAAACTTCATAAAACAATTAACACACCTATAATAATTGATGAGATGAATAACAATAAATGCTGATTAAAATACCATGTAATGAAAAAATGATGAAATCAGATGATTACAGCATTTTGAGTGCTTCTTTAATTTTCTGATGTCTGAAAAAACACTTCCACAAGGGACCAAAGGACCCCAAACCTTGTATGTGAACCTAGTGAACATAAACCCCACACTGAACAGGATGGTCCTTGTTGCTCCCCCACCCTCCTACTCCCAATTTTCCCCTCACTTTCTCCCACAACACAAAAAAAAAAAACACAAGGTACCATCCATCTCTCTACCCTACCATCGTCAAAGGGGGGCCACCAACAAAAGTGGAGTTAAAACCTCTGTAAAACCTCAACGTTTACCAGTACTTTTTGAACTTGAAGAAACAAAAAGGGGAAGAAAGCTTGCCACAGTATACCAATAGTATGAGTATAAAAAGTGTGAAGGGCCAGTGTGTGTGGTGTGTGTGTGTGTGTGTGGTGTGTGTGTGTGTGTGTGTGTGTTGTGTATGTGTGTGTGTTTTGTATGTTGTTGTGTGTGCCAATAAAGCTGGCCAAACTCAGAGATGCAGTAACGTAAAGGGGGGGGTGGGTTCGGGGGGGGGATCACCCCCCTCCCGAAAAAAAAGCCGGGGTTGTCAGGGGGCTGCGGGCCCCATGAGTGAAGTTTTTTTTCATTTTTCCCAAGCAAGTAAACTTTGGCCCTTTTCAGCAAAGATTGCTTAAAGCTTTTTAAGTATTATGGAAATGGATAACCAAAATTGGAAAAAATAATTTATTTCTAGGGTTTTACTATTTACAATTTCCTCCTTGGGAAAATTTCAGAAGAAAAAAAAAAATTCAATGCAAAATCCAGTGTGGATTAACATACTTTACATTGCGAATTGTTTGTTGATAGCCTGGTTCCAAATACACAGAAGCGTTACATCCACATTAACTTGACTAGACTTAGTTAGGTCTTCATCTTTCATTTGGAATGTTTTTATCTGCTGGTGTTCAACCAGACCATGGCGGGTTCTTTCTGGCTTGGAAGTTCTGTTGTTTTTCGGTTTTCACCGTAGCTAAAATTTGCACACCACAAAAATTGTTAATCTTTAAAAAAAAAAAAAAACTTCTGTTCATATATTTAAACACTTGCAACTTCACACAGAATACTTACATTACACTGCTAAAAAGGTTGTGGTCTAATCTTTGAGTTACAGAGGGTCCTCTGATTAGTCCTAAACCAGTGTTAATCTTGCATGTTTCTCAATTTGAAAGTACCAGGGCTTCCTCCACAAGGGCCTTGCGTTAGTTTCCCCGCGTTTCGGGTTTATGCTTTTTCCGAATTTTGTCGTGCTTGCCGATTGTCGGAAGATCCTCATGAGCCAATTGTTGATTGTCAGCACGGCATGGGGCTTACAATGAAAAATGGGATATGTTGCGGGCCTTGTTCGGGGGGGGGGGGTACTCGCCAACTCAAAAATCAAAAATTTTTTTACTTGGCGGTTTCGATACACTGTTTGACTTGGGGCTTCTTTGATTCTTCGCTGTCGATGTGGATGGCGTGGTAGTCGCCGTGCTAGGTCTTTTTGTTCCGCATTTTTGTGGAAGAAGATGGGTGGATGCGCATGAGCAATCTAAAAAAACAAATTGGCTTTTTTTTCAATTGGCATTCCGGGTATTTAAAAGGTGGATTAAAAGCCTTGACTGATTCAGTTGCCTTTTTTTTTTTTTTTTTTTTTTTTTGGGTCGAAATAAATTCAGAAATCGGAAAATTTTGTGCGACTAGGTCGTTAATTTTGTATAATTGTCTAGGAAATCGTAAAAAAATTACGGAAAAAAAAATCGTAAAGGGGTTGGCAAGCTTAATGTTACATAAGGCCAAACCATAAAGGATGCAGAAAATAGTAAATGGGGGGGTGGGTTCGGGGTGGGGGTCACCCCCCTCCCGAAAAGAGGGGGGGTCAGGGGGGGCGCCAGGCCCTGAAGCGCTGAAAGTTTTTTAATTATCCAAAGCAGTTTAATCTTTGGCACTTTTTTCAAGCTTGATTGTATGTTTTAAGTAATTTGAAAAAATGGGAAACAAAAAATGAAAGGATAATATCTCTTGGTTTTTACTATACATTTCCCTCTAGGAATACTTCAGGAAAGAAAAAAAATCAAGCAAAAAAATCCAGTGTGGGGATTACTTTACCTTTCATGGGCAGACTTTGTTTTGCGGAAAAAACTTGTTTTGGTTGATAGCCCAGTCCAACCACAAGAGTACATTATGTAATCACCCATTTTCACTCTGCTCAGCTTCAGTTAGTTTGTAATTTTTCAGGACTTTTGTTGCTTTTGCGATGTGGATAGATTCCTCCATGAGCAATGATGATGTTCACACGGTTGGTTTACAGGAAGGATTAGTGCGGGCTTTGATTTCGGGACTCTCAATCAACACACTTTTTTCTTTTTACTTGGCGGCTGGGAAAACATTTTGTTTGCACCCTGGGAGCTTCTTTGGTCTTCTCGCTTGCCTAGCTGCCTGAATGTAGTGTGGGGGTCGCAGTGATTGTTGCTACGGGTGTTTTTGTCCGCCCATTTTGATGGAAGAAGGAGGGTGGACTGGCATGCGCATCTAAACTAATTGGATTTTTACAATGCATCACAGTTTTTAAATGTGGATAAAGCTTTGGACTGATTCAGTTGCATTCCTTTTTTCTTTTTTTTTTTTGGCGGAAAAATTCAGAAAAATCGGAGGGATAAAAAATGAACGGCACAAGTCGTAATTTCGTAATATGGTCTCAAGAATTGTTTTTAAAAATTACGAAAATTATTCTGTAAGGGTTGGGGCTATGCGGGGAACCAAATCATTTTGTGAAAAATTATCTCAATTTTTGCATCTCACAATCTGTGGATTCTGTAAAAAAAACACTTTCAATAAAAATTAAAAATAATAAAATAAATATTAAATAAAAAAAAATAAATAATTTTTCCCAATTTTTTTTTTTTAGGGGTTTGGGGGTTTTTAAATAATTTATTTAAATATATTTTTTTTTTTTTTCTATTTTTTATTTTTTTTTTTTTTTTTTTTTGGGGGCCCCCCTCCCAAAAAACTTTAACCCAAAAAAAAAAAAAAAAAAAAAAAAATATAAACAAAATACATTTAAAAAAACCCCCCAAATTAATAATAAAACTTATGCCCCAAAAAAAAAAAATTTTTCTTATAAATTTCAAAAATTTGATGCGTCAGTCAATCACTAAGATCTTGGTATTGTTCAATGGTTTTTGCCCAATAAAAATTTTTTCCCAATTATTTCCAGTCCTCATTTTCACAAAAAACATCAATAAATTACTGTGATTCTTACAAAAACTTGAAAAACCAACGAAGGTGAACAAAGGATTTGACAAACTTGACTAAAGTCTTTTCCCCGTAATGAAATTTTTTTTTCACATACACACAAAAAAAGTTATGAAAAAAAAGCTCCATGGGTCTAATGAATTCCTCAATAGTACAAATGTAATATAGATTTATCTGGTATTTGTGTGAAAACTTACTGGAACCCCAACTGTGAACGCTGTATTGCTGCTACATATACGTTGGTTTTTTGCAATTGCACCATAAAAACTGATCAAAAATAAATCTATTCAAATTTTAATTTTCCACTGGAATTTTCAGCGGAAATACTGTAACCAAAAAATGTTTTTGGCCAAAAAATCATTGTGATTTTCAAGGTGATTGGCTCTGAAGTATGTGATGCCTACATGATTAACTTGTGGATTCTGATTTGAAATAAAGGGGAATCAGGCAGTAACTTTCTGGCCTTGGAATTCCATGTTCAAAAGCCTTCCATTACATGGGTTGAAAAGTACCCTGTATCCAAATCTTTTGATTTTTTATTTTTTTTTTTTTTTTTTTTTTTCCGCCCAGTACCACAAGACAATGTTATCCTGTCAAAATTTGGATTTAAAATCCACCTTATAAGATATTTACTGAAAGAGACAATTTAGGGGTCATAAAAACTTTAAAACAACACAGAAAAAAAACTTCTTGAAGGATCCATGAACCATGGTGGGACAAATCCAACCTTCTATATACAGTTAGGAAACCATTGGAAGTTGGAAACACTTTACTAAAAATTGCAAATGTTCACACAAAATGTTAAATTCAAGAAAATTTAGTACCACCATAACAACTGAAGACAGACCTAAATGTACAAGGTAGGAAAAAAATCCCACAACAGAGTTAGGAAACACTTGTAAATTGCATTGTTACACACAAATGTAACGAAATCGGGATAAATAAGCTACACCCACCAATACCCTGAAAGGGGACAGCCATGGAACATTGGGGAGCTTGGGGAGAAAACCACATTTGTGTACTGTTTCTAGGTCGGGGAAAAAAAAAAGAAAAAAATAATAAAAAACCTGTATTGTTGAATAAAAACAGAATTAAAATCTTAACAACGCTAGGGGCATTATATAAGTACAACAGTGAGTTATGGTGGGATGGGAATATACCGGGTAATGGACGAACAATGAAATAATTCATTTAAGCTTAGAGGTGGTGGGGGGGACATCCGTGTTTGAATTTCTAGGATTAAAAATTAACGGGGGGACCAAAGGGGCCCCCTCCACAAAAATAAAGGGGGGCACAGAAGGGATGAAAATGGGAAGGCCCTCAAATCGCGTGGAAAATTAGATTTTTTAAAATAGGGCTTATTCACAATGATTATACCTTTATGGCCAATTGTAAAAACTAGAAAACAAACAAAATGAAATAAAAAGTAAACGAGTATTTTTATTACAGAAATACCTAACCCATCCACCACACACCACACACACAACAGAGTTCCACACAACATTATGACATTATACCGTTCGAAAGATTGTTTTTTTCTGGGTGGTGAATTGTTTACTCAGCCTGAGGGCTCATTCTTGGGGCAGTTTTCATATGGGCTTGTGAGGGCAAGTTTCTGTTGTCAACTATCATAAAGGGAAATTTCCTGGCAACTCTTAAGTGGCACCCC
Organism: Conus ventricosus; assembly: GCA_018398815.1. Taxonomy (NCBI): domain Eukaryota; kingdom Metazoa; phylum Mollusca; class Gastropoda; order Neogastropoda; family Conidae; genus Conus; species Conus ventricosus. The sequence goes on along the minus strand of JAFLJL010002603.1, from coordinate 28,086 downwards.
TCAAAATTAAATTTCAGTACTCTATTATATGAGTGTCCTATTCCCCACTATTGTAAGATTTATATACCAATTTCTCCCTTAGAAATAACCCGTTAAAAAATGTGAAAATGGTCATTGTGTACTCCTTTCAACCAATAAACAATAAAACTGATAAATACATTTTGTAATGCCACTGGAAATCCAGTCAGTTCTTGTAGTTTACTAATCCTTCTGTGATTCCACTTTTTGGGCAAGCAGTGGTGAAGTCTGCGGTCATTGATGGGGAGGGGACCTTCACAATTGTGTATGGTCTTCAGACATGAGGCGGTTTCCTTTTCAAGCTGTTTTTCTCCCTGGGCTGTTCTTGAGGGCATTTAGGGCACTGAAAACCCAGTCACAGTTCGGATAAAAAAATTTGCGTGGTAAAGAGTCGATGTTCGATAGTTTTTTGCACCGGCTTCGTGGGAAAACGTGTTCTTTTTTTTTTTGTGTTTCAGGCACCAAAGGGCACATCATGCTTCCATCCTTCTTCTCTTTTACCCTGGGTTTGTCTTTCAAAACCATGGATTCTGGAAACGGCCTTGTTGAGCTTTATTCTGGCTCCCTCCGTTTTCGAAACTGGAGGGATTCGGCTTCGTTTTTCACCATTTCATTATCTTGTGCTCTTCGGGTTTCACTTGGCCACTTCATCGTTTCGGCCTCCGGGGTTCGATTTGGTGGCTGAGTCCCACAGCTTATCGCTTGAAGAGTAGCTGTAACGGGTGGGGGCGGTAGGGAATTAATTAGTCGGCTTCCGGCTGATGTATCTTTAGATTTATATTCCTGTGCGTTTTTTTTTCTTCGTGGTAGGCGACTAATAAAGGGGGGGGGGGGGGGGGAAAAAAAAAAAAAATAACAGGGGAAGTGGTTTTTTTGTTGGCCTTCGGCGGCGCTTCATCGTGAAAGCCGGACATGAGGGGATGATGGAAAAACTGCCGTTTACGTGATTGTGCTAACAACTTGGTGCATTCTCGGCCAAATGAAAAAAATGTAGAACGCGCAGTTTAGGCTAAAGGAATTTGCTTCAGGGAAGGCTATTTACTCAAGGCTGCGGCGAAAAGCGCGCTGGTTGTGCATAAAAAAACGCTTTCGTTCTCTTTTTTTTGCGGTTTTGGGGCCGCGTTCTTTCGCGATTTTTTTGAGGGATTTTCAGGGAAATATTATTGCGGGAATCCGCATGGGCGCGCTTTAGAATCAAAACCCTGGGATGGTAAGTATCGAATTGCTTAATTACCATTTTTCTTTCCTCTGCGGGACTGGAGTCATGCCAACAGGATGGGTGGAAGAGGTTGGGTTTGGGGGTGCCTTGTAATTACTGGTATCTCTGCACTGTGTGCTTGATACCCTGTCATTAATTGGAAAAATGTTATTTACAGGGAAAAAAATCCACAATGATTTTCGGAAGGGAAATTTGGGTGCATGAAAAAAAAAACCTGAATTGGTTTTTTTGGGTTTTTTTTTTTTTGAATATTGGGTTTTTTTTTTCAAAAGGGGCTCGGGGGGGGGGGGGGGGGGGGGGGGGAGACCCCAAAAAAATATTTTTTTTTTCGATTTGATTTCCCAATTTTTTATTTTCACCCTTTACTGTGAAAAAAATTCATTACACCAGATGATCAGAGTAACGCCATGGAGGTCACACAGTCTGTAGGACAAGTTATTTACTTTTTGTATAGTTGGTAAATTGACACCTTCTTCAGCCGATGTTTTTTTGTTTTAAACACAAACTACACTCCACACGCAACATTTGCACGAGGCGCACAAAAAACAATGAATTATTCCTCCCCCTTCTCTCTCTGGGGGAAATATGGCTTTTTTCCAAATGTGAACCAATCCACAAAATGGGACGGGGGCTGGTCTTTATTGACTTCAAAAATGGCTTCAATTTGATTTGTGATCCATTTCCTTTCTTCTAAAAACGAAAACTGTTCTTGATTAAAACAATACCCGCAATCTTTCATTATTCCAATCTTTTACGTGAATGATAGGGACGTCTGGTATTGTGGTTGCTTAAAAATGCGTAAAAACCCATTAACCTCCGCTTTCAGGACTTTGTCCAGACATGGAGTCCAAACAGGGGTTCCTGTGACGGATGGGCTATAAGGGCAACTATATATTTTTTCAAACGGGTCCAGTTTACTAGGGCCCCATACTATTTGGCATCTTTCATTCAAATGATTTACCATGGTCCATTATTCAGATTTGAAAGGGTCACGGACAAGATTTATTGTGATGATTCATCACCTCCAAATGGAATTGATAGTGATCAAAGGACAATACCAAAATCCTTCTTCTCCAGGAATAAGTCTAATAAAAATGGTTCAGAACTGGTGTATTTCAATAACACAATGGGGTCATTACATCCAGCCAAAAAAAAAAAATAAAATCTATGATTAATAGACTTTAACCGCTAAAAAACACATCTGACTTTCCTATTTTGCCTAAAAACTTCAGTTGGGAAATGGGCTCGTCTTATCGTAGAGGGTTAGATGGGCAATTTCATGGTTATAGGGTGAAAGATAGAAAAAGAAATTTGATAAATGGGGCAAATATTCATCTCAATAATGTTTTGCAAGGTAGTCTCAATATAAACTCCTTTTTTCCTGTTATATCAAATTTAACAGGTGGGATCATTCTAAATACCGTTAATGGTGCCAAAACTTTTTCTTTCAATGCCACAAATTGTTCATGTTATCAAATTACGCCTTCTGTGTGGGGGACGGAAAGTCAGTAGTTTGAGTCCACCCAAATAAAAGCTGGATTCTCTCATTAGACGTGCAACCAAATGTACTCCATCCAGCTGTATATTTCTAATAAACAGACGAAAAATAAAAAGCGCTGAACACACTTCCCCTCTGGATAAGCAACTGGAATTCAAAAACAAGGGGGGCATGTTTTTGTTTACAAATCTTGGGACAGGGAGACTATTGCAATTGTTATATCAATGCCCTTTGTTACAAGATCAACAGCTTTCCTGGGCTCGACGGAATTTTTCCTTTCTTCCCTATCACGCATGTTTAGCTACAAACAAAAAGGCCTAGCATATACTCTGGAACCATATGTCTGGAACTAGCTTCCACCAAATCTAACAATAAACATGTTATATTTTACAAATCTTTTTCAAGGAAAAATAAAATTTGGCATAAAAGGTTTTATGGGGGCTCAGTATTATTATTTAGAGTAAACAAATGATTAGCGCCCTCCACAAAAGGTTTTGTGAACTTATTACTTTGAATAAAAAACATCTAAAACATAAAAATAAAAATAACCTATCCGTTCAAAAATCGATCCTCCCACTCATTAGGGTTCAACCATATCCTTTTCTCTCTTTTCCTATTCCTCCTCTGAAAAATTCTCTGTGTGTTCTTTGTTTGTTTGTAAAGGTTTCCTTTCTGTTTTATCATCCCATTCTCCCTTTAGTGCTTTTATGAATCATTGTTTAGAATTTTAACGATTTACCATGTTGCTATGTGAATTGTTCGTGTGAATGAACATGTGCTGAAAACATAATGCATGCATGACAAGGGACAGATTGTAATGGGGGGGGGACTACGGCTTTTGGGGCTAAAAATTCTCATCATTGTGTACATTTTAAAGATAAATCAATCCTCTCTCTTCTCTAATGATGCAACCCACATTGACAAGGATTTTGCGCGCCCCAACTTATAAAAACTTTGGATTTTACTCCTTCACTTGTTTCTTCTGTTAAAATTTTTTTTTTTTGTTTTTGGGCCTGTTTTTTTTATAACTTTTAAAAAACATGGTATCCACAATGTTTTCTCCTTGTGGATTTGATAGGTTAGGTTTGTACTTTGGTCAAAAATCTGGTTACCACTAGGGACTGCGTTTGTCTTGGTACTTACCTTTCAAAACTTCAGGCAAAAATTGGCCTTAGGGACTATCAATCAATCCAAAAATTATAGAAAAAAAACAATAATGCATTTATTGATTTGTAATCGCCTTCCCAATTTTTGTTGAATAACTGCATTTGCCTGAGTGTCCCGTGATTTCTGTTTTCTTGGTCATAGTTCTCACGGGTTTCCAGGGACTTTCAGGGGGTTTATGCCAAGTAAAGGGACTTGTAGGGACCTAGAAGGGGACCATTTTTAAAATTTTTAAGACCTTTACATTTAAACATTAGAGCAATTATATATTTATGGTACAAAACTTACTTGGTATATTATCCCTCATGGAAAAATGGCACCAAATAAACATTTAACTTGGCTTGCTGTTATTTTCAGAATCAAAATCTCACGAATATTAACTGTTTCCTTTGCTTTCTGTCTTCTGTAATAATATTGTTTCTGGGAGTTCTTGTTCTTCCAAGCAATCCATTGTTTACCAAACCTAAAAAACTAAAAACAGCGATACTAAAATTTTGAGTGGTTCAGTTTTCACAATAAAACAGATGAGATTTATAAAATTTAAAAAAAAAAAAAAAGGACACTGAGAATGGAGAAAAAAAAAACCACCAACAAAATAAAATATAATGTTATTGTTGGGTCCTCAGGGACATTTTCAGATTGCCCGTATCTAGATGTTGGAGACTAAAAAAGAGGTTGCTGACGAAACCAGAAGCTGATTGAAAGGCAATTTCCCACCAAATGGTTCTGGTGGGGGATGGGAAACTTGGCGAGGTGAAAATAACTCGTTGCCAACTCTCTGGTTAAAGTCCGCTTGAAAATGTCGGTTACACGAAACCAGTGTGTCGTCAAGTTTAAGAGCCATGCCGGCTTTTTGTTGGGCCATCTGTCAGCATGTGTTTTTTTTAGCACGCTTTTTCAAAATAGGTATCCAAAATTTGCAAGCGGGATCTTTTTCGCAAAAAAGACCATGGGCATAATGTTTGTGTTTGGGATCCTTCAGGCAAAATAACCCAGCCCTTGTACTGTTTTCTTTGAAACCAACGGTCTTGGAAACGGCCCAATTTTCCGGATTTCTTGATTGCTTGGAGCAAGGACTGCAAAAAAATGGCGGATATAGTAAGTTAATCGGTCTTCACGCGAAAACGAGATATGAAAAAAACTAGGGACCAAGACTTGAGAAAAATGAGAATCAATATCTTTCCAAAGCGTAAAGGGTCGTATGGCTTAGGGCGAGGGCGTTGTCGGAATAAAAACCCAATGGCGAAAGGCAGATTTCAGTGTTAAGTTACCCCTTGTTTCCGAGGATTTCCAACCAGCATTTCGCCATTCATACTTTTTTTTTGGGCTGTCGTAAGGGACTTGTTAAGGGTACCTTGGAGGTAATATATAGCTCTTGTAAAGGCCTTTTTACTTGAGGTGTTTTCAAATGTAAAGGATTGTAAGGACGGTAAGGGGGACCGACCTACGAACCTGTCTTCAGGCATCAATTTGACTGTTGGAAACTGGGAACAGATGAACAAGATGAAAGGGGCACCTTTTGATAAGAATATTCACAAATAAATGAAAATTGGGAAAAGAAAATAAAAAGGATTTAAAATTTGGGGACCCCCTACGACCCCACCAGCCCCATTTGGACAGTTGATGTACAAACTTTCCACTGGCCAGGATGTAGGGACCAAACCCAACTTGAACTAAAAACAAAAACACTTGGGCTTATTTTGGCCAGGGAAGGCATCAAGCGCTTTGGGCTGCCTAATTTTTTAAATAAGGGGTTTGCTAGATGGGGATGTAAAATTGTTTTTTTTAATCAAAAAATTTTACGGCTGAGGCGTTGGTGGGCTAACTGGTCTGTTGGTGCCCACTTGCCGTAAAGCATATAATAAACGAGTGTAGGAGATAGCATAACCAACAGCTGATAATATGCTAAACTTAATTGTATCCTTGTTATTCTGACAACAAGAAGTCCTTTATTCTTTTCTGCTAGGTAGTATTTTCATAAGTTTTTTGTTATAAGATTTCTCTGATTCTGCTTGTTTTTGTGCATGTAGGCGCGTTCTGGTGAGTAGACAGGCGTTTTCTAATACCTAAAGCGCCTTTTTTTTAATTCATTAAAAAATCCCTGTATTTTAGGCTGTATTCTAGCCTTTTTCTTCCTTTTGCCCTAAAAATTGGGTATATGTGAGTCAAGTGGTCGGAGTGGTTTTGTTGTGGTCAGTGGGGGCTTCATTCATCAATGGAAAAACAGTTGTTGATGAAGAAGGTGTAGGTGGTATATTCATTCTTCCACTACTACACACACGCAGGGGAGCAAAATTGCAAAGTAAAACAGCTTTCTTAGTGCAAAAACAGTAAATGGTAGGAAGAACAATTGAGTTTGTTCCAAAAAATTACATTTTACAATGGATTTACTAGGCTTGCGTTAATAACTACCCGATTTAATTTTATTTAATTTATGGATTTATAATTTACATGTCATTTATCATACCAAGGGCAAAAAAAAAAAAAATTATCAAACCTAAATAGGCAGTAGTTGTCAGTACACAACTCAACACACATACCACAAAACTTTAAACTTATACATCAACACAAAGAGAAAGAGAGAGAGAGAGAGAGAGAGGAAAAGAGAGAGAGAGAGAGAGAGAAAGAGATTTTTTTTCTCTCCAAAAGTCTGGATCAGAACACTCAGTGAGTAGGCCAAACAAACATACAATAAAATTTCAACTTTGCCACAATGTCAAGGCTTCAGTCACCATTTTATCTAAGACAGTTGAAGCCAATTTCAATGTTCTGACCCCTTTTCCCCATGACTTTCCAACTGATCCTCAATGTGGAGGTTGGTAAAAATTAGCTAGATTCTCCCATGATCATTTAATCATGGAATGCCTTGCATTAGTTGCAACAAACCCCAAATCGAAATTTCCCGAAAGGAAATTAAAAACACTAAGACTAACAAAAAGAGAATTTAATTATTTACCACAGTTATTACCATACTGAGCCATGTATCAGTTTAAATCTGAGGCTGTACACCTTTGTGACTAACCATTTAGAATATTAAATTTAGGGCAAAAGCCACCTTCAAAAGATCTTGTGGACAAGAATTCTTGCTTAACTAGCTACGGTGTGACTTAGTAATTATGCTGAAGTATCGGTTTAAATCCTATTTTAGCAGCGCAAAACATTTGAACCCCGATGCGCGATAAACTTGCGTGCCAAACGCAAACCCAAAGTAACCAAAAGTATCCGGTATCAACAAACCCTAACCCTAACCCTATCAGTATCAACAAACCCTAACCCTAACCCTATCGGTATCAACAAACCCTAACCCTAACCCTAACCGTAAAATGTTTTGCGCCGCTAAAATAGGATTTAACCGAAGTATCACCTTAATCATTAATTCCAACATACAAAATACGCAAAAATTAAAGGATAAAATAAAGAAAATTCAATAGGCCTGGCCTACATGTTCAAGGTTGACTGGAACATAGACAGAAATTTTATTAAGAACCGCCTTTAGACAAATTTCTCTGGGCCAGGAAAATTTTGACGTCAGCTATGTACAACAATGCTGCAAAATCTGCTGACATGCCCGGTCGCAAGTGTGATACTTTTGTCAAATGTTACTCACAAAGTCTTTCAACAATAAATCTGCAACTTGTACGTAGTCCACACAATCCTTTAGATGGCTGGGTAATTCTGAACATTTCACATATTTTACATTTTCTTTCCAATACAGAGATGGTAATGATCTGAAAACAAAGAGAGTTTGTGTAGCAAAGCTAGCACGTGGCAGTTTCAAAACTGAAGGGCTTGAAACAAAGGAGTTTGAGTAGCAAGGCTAGCACATGGCCATTTCCGAAACTGAAAAGCTTGAAAGGTTCGCACCCACAAAACTGCAACTTGTACAAACATACAGGGTAAAATATTTGAAGATCGATCAAAGAAACTTTTCAAAGTCCACAATTTCATACAATAACAATTTACTAACCGTTTAAGGCACTGCGTGCAGCCTCTTCAATGTCGTCAGGTCTACGCCAGGCTTCGAATTGCCCGGTTTCCGTTCGTCAATCCTTTTTGTTCTTTCACCGACCACGACTTCCGGTTTTGTGGCTATGCGCACGGACGATGTTAAATTTACATCTGTATGCACCCTAGAACACACACCCCTTGCTTTTGAACGCAATGTCCCCATTGCTCCCAAAGATATCCTTTTGCTAATGTCGAAATTAGTTTCCGACCCAACCCAAACAGGTTAACATTAGCAATAAATGATAGAAAATTTACACTGGGAGTAGACTAATAGTTAGCCTCAGCTCCCAAAGTACAGTCAGTATAGTATGGAGAACATTGACGGGATTTGTTATGGGTGAACAGGTAATTGATATCTCTTTGTATGAAATTATAGCAAAACTAAATACCTTCAACAAGTCCATGAAGGCCTTTCTAGATAAAACTAGCCATTACTTGCTTCCCTTAACTCTATTGACAAGCACGCGCCCGCTAGTGCCCAACCAGACATCACAGACATAATTTTCTGATAAAGGAAGTCCTGCGAGAACGTGACTTCCTCCTTCCTGTAGCCATTCACTTCCATTTGCAAAAAAAAACAGAGTCGATACATGCCGTAGTTCTTGAGTTATGAATTTTAAAAATTATTTTCATTTCGTTATCTCCTTTTCTCTCTTTTAAATTAATTTTTTTAATTTGGGTAACCATGCTCAAATTACAGAGTTACTTATCTTGCCGTAGGCTTTCAGTGTAACTGGCTGAGGTAAGTGCATACCGAAGAGGGTTAACTGAAATTGTTTGGTCCTTTCTCCAATTTCTGTGCCCCTTATATAGTCAGACACATTCTCATCAAAACTGTCATGGTACAAAACCACTCTGCTGCTGGGTACTGGTGTGACTTGTTCGCAGATGGGTTTTTTTTGGCTGCAATCCTGCCACTTCTGCGAAGTTATCATGAACACAAAGTCAAACCATTCTTGTAGGTGTTCTCTTCACAGACAAAAACAAAGAAAAGGGGATAAAACGCTTTACCTAAGTTTAAAAAAAAAATTTTCAGTTTGCTTTTCCCAACCTTATAACGATTAATAATTGATGAATGAAAATGGGCAGCGACTCCTGGAGATGTGCTCATACCACGACCTCAGCATCACCAACTCCTTCTTCCAGACAAAGCCCCAGCAGAAAGTGTCATGGAGACACCCTCGCTCCAAGCATTGGCATCAGCTAGACCTGATTATTATCAGGCGGTCTGCCTTGAGGTGTGTCCTTTTTACTCGCACCTTCCACAGCGCCGACTGTGACACCGATCATTCGCTGGTGTGCTGCAAGATCAAGCTCCAGCCTAAGAAGATACATCGCTCTAGGCCTGAAGGCAAACCTCGCATCGATGTGAACAAGACCACACATCCTGACAAGGCGCATTCGCTGGTGTGCTGCAAGATCAAGCTCCAGCCTAGAAGATACATCGCTCTAGGCCTGAAGGCAAACCTCGCATCGATGTGAACAAGACCACACATCCTGACAAGGCGGCGGAATTTACCCAAGCCCTCTCCGAGATGTTCGACTCAGACCCTCCTGGTGGCTCAGCCCATGAGAGATGGGACCACATCAGAGAGACAGTACACAGCACTGCCATGAAGATTTTCGGAAAAAAACAGTCCAAGAACAACGACTGGTTGAGGCCAACTCCTCCACACTCACTCCAGCCACAGAAGAACGCCGCAGCGCCCACCTGGAATACAAGCGATCCCCCAGCCAGAGAACCCTGCAGGCGTACAGATCCGCAAAGAGCAAAGTACAGAGATTAGCAAGGCAGTGCGCAAACGACTACTGGCTTCAGCTATGTCAAAACATCCAGATATCGGCCGATACTGGAAACGTCAAGGGCATGTACGACGGCATCAAAAAGCAATGGGCCCCACCAAGAAGACTACAGCTCCACTGAAGTCTGCCACGGGCGAGACCATCCAGGACAAGGACAAGCAGATGGAGCGATGGGTGGAACATTATTCCGAATTGTACTCCAGACAGAACCACGTCACCGACGAGGCCCTTGATGCGATTGAAAGCCTCCCCCTCATGGCGGAACTGGATGAGAAACCCACTCTGGCAGAACTAGAGAAAGTAATCATGAGCCTGTCCCCAGGTAAAGTATTTGCAAGAGTCGTCCTGAACAGGCTGCAGAGGCTCGCTGACAGAGTGTACCCAGAGTCGCAGTGCGGGTTCCGCTCGGAGAGATCAACCATCGACATGGTCTTCTCCATCAGACAGCTGCAAGAAAAATGCAGAGAGCAGCACAAGCCCCTCTTTCTGGCCTTCATCGACCTGACCAAGGCATTTGATCTTGTCAGCAGAGACGGGCTCTTCAACGTCCTAGCGAAGATAGGCTGCCCACCAAGACTTTTGAGCGTGATCCAGTCTTCACGATGACATGAAAGGCACAGTGCAGTACGACGGCTCGACATCAGATGCCTTCAACATACGCAGTGGAGTCAAACAGGGCTGTGTCCTCGCTCCCACCTCTTCGGCATCTTCTTCGCTGTCCTGCTGAAGCACGCCTTTGGGACATCAACTGAGGGTGTCTACCTTCACACCCGATCAGATGGCGACTGTTTCAACCTGGCTCGGCTGAAGGCAAAGAGCAAAGTACGAGTAGTGACCATCAGAGACATGCTGTTTGCAGATGACGGTGCTCTGGCCACCCACCCGAAGCAGAGTTACAGTGCCTGATGGACCACTTTGCAAAAGCTTGTGATGAGTTTGGCCTGACAATAAGCTTGAAAAAGACGAATGTGATGGCTCAGGATGCTGAACAACCCGCATCACCATCAACAACCATGAATTAGAGGCCGTTAACCAGTTCACGTACCTCGGTTCCACCATCACCGACAACCTCTCTCTGGATACGGAGATCAACAGAAGGATTGGCAAGGCCTCTACCACCCTGGCCAGACTATCTCAGAGAGTGTGGAACAACAGCATGTTAACATTGAACACTAAGATTGCTGTGTATCGAGCCTGTGTGCTAAGCACTCTCCTGTACGCCAGTGAATCCTGGACCCTGTATGCCTCAGAAGAGAAGAGGCTAAGTGCCTTCCACATGCGCTGTCTCCGGCGCATACTTGGGATCACATGGAATGACCGCGTGACAAACAACGATGTGCTTGAGCGTGCAAAGATTCCCAGCATGACCACTCTTCTCCCTCAGCGCCGCCTCAGGTGGCTTGGTCATGTGCGTCGAATGGACGACGGCAGGATCCCCAAAGACATTCTGTACGCAGAGCTTGCCTCTGGCAAAAGAACAATTGGAAGACCACAACTCTGCTTCAAGGATGTTTGCAAGCGCGACCTGAAGGCTCTCGACATCGACACCAACACCTGGGAAGAGCTTGCTCGGGACAGATCCAGCTGGAGACACACTGTGAACACTGGGCTGGAAGCTGGCGAAGAGAAGCTCCGGAAGCTTGCCGATGACAAGCGCGCACAGAGAAAGAACAAGCAGCTGCTGCCAGCAGCTGACTCGGCCTTCAAGTGCATCAAATGCAGCAGAGACTGCCACTCCCATGTGGGTCTATACAGCCACAGCAGACGCTGTATGACCAACTGAAACATTCGCAGAGGGCGCAAATCCATCGTCTCTCGAGACTAACGGATGCCAACATGAACATGAATTGTATTAAAAGGAAAAGGACACAAAGGGTAGAAAGCCTAGAGGCATAGCATTGTCCATGAGAGTGCAAATGTCATAACCAGCAACGAAAGCCGAGGTTCATTCCCTGTGGAGGTGGGAGATGCCATCACAGGAAGAAAGCCAAGGTCCATTCCCTGTGGAGGTGGGAGATGCCACCACAGGAAGATAGCCGAGGTCCATTCCTGCGGAGGTGGGAGACGCCACCACAGGAAGATAACTGGGGTTCATTCCCTGTGGAGGTGGGAGATGCCACCACAGGAAGATAACTGGGGTTCATTCCCTGCGGAGGTGGTTGACGCCACCACAGGAAGATAACTGGGGTTCTTTCCCTGTGGAGGGGGGAAAAGCCACCACGGGAAGAAAAAGGGGTTTTCTTTTCCCTGTGGAGGGGGAGATCCCCACAGGAAAAAACCCGGGGGTTCGGCTGTTAAATTTTCCAAACCCTTCGGGTTTTTGGTTGTGGGATCATCTTTTTCCCAATCCTGTCGGACGCCACGTTAGTCAAGGCCCGAGGGGTTTTTGGGTTTCGTAGGCCCCATGCGGCTCATCCCCTAAAAGGAAAAATTTCAGCAACAAAAAGGGTTTTAAAGGTGTTTAAAAATTCATCCCCCACTACAACACACAAAAGCGGGAAAAGCCGTTTAAGCACTGTTTTCCACCCCCTCTTCGATGCCCGTGGGGTCAAACCCAAGGCTTAAAAATTGCCTGTTTCCGTTCGTAAATTGTTTTTATGTTCTTTCACGGACCACGATTTCCTTTTTAAATGGGCTGAAAAACACGGACGATTTTAAAATTTAAAATCGTATGAAACCCAAAAACTTTTTTTCCCCCCCACTTATTTTCATTTTGAGTTTTGGTTTTTTGGGCTTTTTTGTCTAATTTTCCAGTTACCTTTTTTCTCTCCCATAATCTGCTCCCTTAACTTCAGTTCTGTTTTTAATTTCCCAATTCTGCTTTAAAAGTGTTCCTTTGCGAGGGGAATTTATTTTTTTCATTTCAAAAGGGGGGTATCCATAATTTTTTCAAACGGGCCGAGGACCGAAGGGCATATACTGAAAAAGATACTTTTTTTTTTTTTTTTTTTTTTTTGTATTTGGGGGGTTTTTTTGTTTTTGTTGTTGTTTGTTTTTGGGGCTTCTCAAAACGTTTCGGTTTACTAAGATTGTTACGGTGTTTTAAACCAGCCCCCGTTTTCTCTCCCTTTTTGTAATTTTTTTTTGGGTTTTTCCTTGTTAAAAAATCTTAACCAGTGTTTTGGGCCCCAATTTGAAAAACGTGGTGTTTTCCCAAAAGGGTTTTTTAACCCCACAATGAATAGGGCCGGCGGACCACACCCAAAGAAAACCTTTAAAGGCCCTTGTCAGAATAAACGGCCCGCACTTCTGCCCAGAGCTCCCCCACTGAAAAAGGGACGTTGCCCCTGGTGTGCCTGCCGGGGGACTTTCCCCCTTCGCTTTTCCTTTACATACAAAGTTTTTGTATTTTTTGTGCGCCCCGGCCCCAAAACATGGTGTCAAAGGGAAAAGAACTAAATTTCCCCTTTGTGAATTTGGACATTTTAAGTTTTAAAAATGTTTTTAAAAAACCCCCAAAAAAATTTCAACTTTCGGGACCCAAACCCGGTGGCCGGCGTGGAGAGACTTTTTCCCCCGGGAAACCTTTTTAGTTTCAGAGCTACAAAAAAAAACTTTGAAGCCCAAAGTGGGCCAGCCGGTTGTACTGTATGGCCAAGAGGCAGACAAGATCTTAAATCAACTTTTAATAAAAACAAAAAAGGGTTTAACGCCGCCCAAACAGAAAGACTAAAAACTGGGAAAACCGTGTTTAAAGGGAAAAATTTTCACGCCTAAAAAAAATGTTCATGAAAAAGCAGTTTTCACAGACGGCCAGCGGGTTGGGGGAAAAAAAAGAGAATAGTGCGTGCTCTCTATGAACTGCCCGAATGCAAATTCAGATAAAGAGGCTACAACAGGGACGGCCCCTTGGCAGGGATTTGTGTGCCCCAAATTTTAAAAAAAAAGTTTTCAAATGAAGGTAATTTAACCCGAAAGGGGGCAGTCCCAAACAGAAAAGGCACTTTAAAATGAACAAATTGCAGCCAAAAAACACAAAAGAGAGCGAGATGGGGGTCTCAGTTACCGACACCATCCCCGGGTCTCGGGGCCAAAAACAAAACAGAGGGCAAAGGCCCATACCGCCCGCCGTTGGTCCCAGGGGCGAAAGGGGGGCTAGCGCCCCCAACCCCGGGGGGGTAAAAAACGACGGGCAACGAACTTGGGGGCCCCTAAAACCCAAACTGCGGGTTTTTGGTGCGGGCTCCACTCGAAAACGGCGTTGCCCTTCCTAGGGAAAAGGACGCAAACCTGGGGCAAGCCAAACCGCTATCGCGCGCTCGGCAGACCGTGGGGCAAAAGCGTAAAAAAGAAATCTTGATCAGCGCCGCAGCCGGGGGTGGGGGATGGGAGGAAGAGAACAACCCGCCCATTCCCAAGGGGAAATCCCCCTTTGGACAGTTGACTTGCCCGGGCAGCAGTACTGCCCCCTTTAAAAAAAGACCCCTGGGGCGATGTCTTTTTAAAAGACAAAAGCCACCAACATAAACCGAAACCCACCCCCCCAATACAGCCCAAAAAAGAAAAACCCCGCACCCCGGGGGGAACCAAAGACTGTAAGGGAAAAGATTCGTTTAGAAGCAAAATAAAAAAAGAAAAAAAAATTTTAAAACCCCGGGGGGTGGGGGGGGGGGGGGGGTAGGGGGGACTCAAACCCTCAGAACCCTTGTTTAAGAAGCACCCTTTCCGGATTTTTTAAATTTGAAAAAAAGTTGACCCAAATGGGGTTTTGGTGACTAGACGGAAACCCAATAAAGTGCCCCCCAGAAAAAAACCAATAAAAAAACTCTAAACCCATATATGTTTTTCCGGCACAAAGAGCCCCAAACCCCTTCGGCCCAAAGCCCAAAAAAGAAAAAGGAAAACCCCTTGAAAAATTTGGGTTTTGAAAACAAAAAGGGTTAAAATAACCGACAGACGGTGTTGCACCAAATGGGCCCGTTTCCAAAAAAAGGTGAAAATTAGGACTGCCCCTGCCCTTCAAAAAATTTAAAATGCTGCAGTGAAGAGGGGCCGCAAACCATGCCTACCCCAGGGGAAAGATGTGAAACACCCCCCTTGAAAGGAGCCAAAAATTCAGAAACGGGTGCAAACTTTTTTTTTTTTCCCAAAATACCTCTAGAAACAGCACAGAAAACCCACCCCCTTTCCCATCACCCCCCTGGGGCCCAAATATTTTTACCAAAATTTTAACCTCAGGGAATCACTTCCCCCCCGGGAAAATTTTCCAAAAAAACCCGGAGGGAAAAACTTTTTGGCAGCCCAAACCCAGAATGCCCAACTGCTTCTTCGACAACTTTCAAGTCTTCAGCATACAAAAAGGGCCCCATAAAAGAACTTTTGGAATGCTGCGCTTCCCTACCCTTTTGAAGCTGGAGCCCCAAGCTCAAACAGAAAAGGGTTTTTCACCCCCGCAAGAAAAAAATTTTCAATTTTTTGGGCTTCACAATCAGGGGCCAAGGCCCCAAGCCAAGAAAAGGGAAAAGGTAAAAGGGCCTCATCAATTGCCCAAACCCAGAGAACTGGCAAAACCACCCGTCGTCTTTTTGCAGGGAAAAATTTCCCTTTGGACCCATCGCCAAAACCTTTCCCTCAACGATCCACCAATGAGGGAGCGCGGGAAAAGGGAAACGGCTTGGGGTCGGGACCCCAGCAGGCCAGTTGCTCCCCGAAAGGGGGTTTTAAGGAGACACTAAATTTCCGCCCAGACCCCGGGGTTTCTATGACCCAGAAAACCCAACCATCTAAATCCCGGCCCGGCCAGCACCCTTCGGATTTGGTTCCCGAACCCACCCAGAGCACAATAACCCCGTGCCGGCCTTTTTTTGGCTTTTGGGCATCCCCACCCGCAAAAGGGCCCGGGCCGACGGAAAGCCCAAAAAAAAAAAAGAGTGCTTAGCAACAACATGGGCTTGTGAAATTTATCGCAACCCTCGTGGGCCCTGGGGCATTTCCCAAAGTTTTCCCCGACCCCAACCCCATGTCCCTTTGTTTAATAAAAAGGAAACCTTTTCTGAACTCCCCTAAGGTCCCCACGTCCCTAAACCAGCTAAAGCGGTTCAACTTAAAGGGCCCCCATTGCCGGAAAAAAAAAGCGGGGGCCGAGGGCCTTGTAAAAGAAAGTCCACTGGCCCCGACACCCCTCAACATAAACAGCAAAACAAAGTTTAACACACACCCGGACCACCCAGTGGGCGGGCAATCAGCACCGGGATTCAACAAAATCAGAAAGGAGTCCGAGTCTGATGCTGCATCAAAGTTTCCCTTACTAACATACTCCAGGGCTGGCCAAACACAAGGAAGATGTGATACAGCACCCCGTGACAACAAGGGGAAAAGGGGAATAACTGACCCTTCCCTGACCACCCTGGGAAAAAGGGGGCCCGAGTGGTCATACCCTACCAATGAGGAAAGAAATGCAACAAAAATCCAAAAAGGGCCCCGGGGGAAACCACAAGTCCCAAAGAGGGGGGCCCGCTCTTTTTTCTGTGTTGTTGCCCCACATCAGCAAAGCCTTTAAAGAAAACGCCCCAGATCCCGGGACATTGTGCACAAAATGGGCCCGGGGGCACACCCCATGACCCCTTCAACCATCGTCTTCCCGGACCGCCCCATTCCAGAAGGTGGGCGTAGACATCTTGGCAAATAAAACCCAAGCACAATTTGGGGCGGGAAGACTACTACTCTAAACATCGACATCGCCTACCCCCGAATATCAAGCAGCAGCTGTGGGTGGGGAAAATGAAGTCTTTTTCGCCCCACCTTTGGCTTTCCCAGAAATGAAAAGGGCCCAACAAAAAACCCAGTTACCGCCCTGTAAATTTTGGGATGTTCGGGGAAAAAGGGGGGTTTCCAGCACCTCACATCGACCCCAACTTCCCCCCAAAGTAATGGGCCGCCGAGAGAGCCGGAGAACGGGCCAAAAAAATTTTAAAACTGCAGGCCCGACAAAATTTCCCCGCCCCCAACCTAAAAGGGCGACACCCATTCCAGACCTTGGAGCGAGTCCCGCTGAAAAGCCGGGGGCGTAAAATTTCGTTTTTTAAAAACCTTTTACCCATGTTTCCCAACCATTTGGACCTCCGCAAAAACCCTCCCCCCCAGGACCCGGAGCGGACCAATTGCCAAGCAACGGCAGAAACGCAGCTACAAACCGCCATCACGGCCCAAAATCTCCCAAAACTGAAGCCGGCGCCCGGGGGTCCCAAAAAGGAGGGGCAGCGACAAAGCCGGGAACGGCCGGGGCGAAGTCGGGGAAAATGGCCCCCCATCATACCGGGTCAAGACACCTAAAGGGCCCCAGCTACGCCCGCAACCGACGCCCATCTCCCGCGACTGAAACCCAAAAGCACCCGACCGGACAAATTCCGTCGTCCCCACTACCCCCATTCATCCGGGGGCAACACGAGGTCACTCCAGATAACACACCACCGACACAGCAGCCGCCGACCCCTGGGGGCCCCCTTTGGGGGCCCCACACCCGAAACCCCCCGGGGCCAGACAGCTCGCGATTAGCGCCGCCATCAAACCCACGGGGAACGTAAACAGTCCATTGTGGCCACAAAAAACCAACACCACCCCCCCACCACCCTTATGCACGCTTTTTGGCAGTGTCCCAAAACCGGCAAGATTTTCCCGTTGGGAAAATGTGTAAATTTTAAAAGTTGCCTGGTTTCCCGATCGGCAGGGAAAACCCGTTTTTAATTTCCCCATGGGGTTTAAAAGGGAAAACCAATTGATTAAACCCTTATTCCCTATTGGGAAACAGTGCCTTAATTGGTAAAAGGTTAAAACCCAAGCCCCTAAATTTTTGTCCCATGTGGTTTTTTAAATTGAGGCCGAAAAAATTTTTTTTAATTACGCAACTTTTAAAAATTCACCCCAAAGCCCCTTTTTAAAAAGGGAAACCCTTTTTTGTGTTTCCCTTGCCCTTTGAAGGGTTTAAAATGTTAAAACCCCTATTAAAAAAAAAAAATTTTTTGTGCTTCTGTCATTCAAAAGACAACCCGCCATAATTGTGCTTTATAAGGATTTCGATGACAGCCACGTGTGTTGACTCCTTTTTTTATGGCCCTTAAACCCTTTTGTTGTTCGATCCTTTAAGAAGCAACTTTTTAAGGCTATTGAATTTAAAAAATAAGCCCTTTTTATGGGTTTTTTAAAATTTTTTTGTTTTTATCTTTCATTACATAATCATAAGCAACTGCATGGGAACCCTAAATTTTAAAAACGAACCCAAACAATTGGTTCTAAACCGTTCCCCCTTTCAAACAAAAGAATGAAAAACCTAACAAAAACACTGAAGACAAAAAGGCCCCCAAAAAAAAAATTTGGGCTTTTAAAATTTTTTACCAAATGAAAAACCGCCGAAATTTTAAAGATGAACATGGGAAGGGAAAATAAAAAACCATTGTGTTTTTGGGAAAAATGAAAGAACTTGGGAGTGCAATTAGAAACCCTTTTAAATTTAATTAAATCCCCCGTAATAACAATTTAATTTTTTTCTGTTGAAAAGGACTCTAAAGATAACGCACTAAAGTTTAACGATAAATGTTATGTATTTAGTTAATTGCTATTAACTTTTAGAAGGGGAAGATGTGTTGGTACCAACTTGTAAGACTGTGTGTGTGTGCCAATGGTTTTACCCACTATGAATATGCATGCGTGACTCACACCCTAAGCATCCTGGAAGGACCATTGTCGAGAATAAACTGGCGCCACTTCTGCCAGAGCTCTCCCCACTGTAAGACGTGTGTCCTGTGGTATGCTTGCTTGGGGGATATTTCTCCTTTGTCTATCTTGACATACAAGGTGTTGTGTGTAATTGTGCGTCCTGACAAAACACTTCTGACACCATGTTTTGTCAGGACGCACAATACATACAACACTTTGTATGTCAGGATAGACGAAGGAGAAATATCCCTCAGGCAGGCACACCACAGGACACACGTCTTACAGTGGGGAGAGCTCTGGCAGAAGTGGCGCCAGTTTATTCTCGACAATGGTCCTTCCAGGATGCTTAGGTGTGAGTCACGCATGCATATTCATAGGGGAAAACCATTGGCACACACACACAGTCTCTACAAGTTGGTACCAACACAGTGGGTAAGGGAGTACTCTTTCTTTCTTCCCCCCAATGTGGCGGCCATTTTGGGCTCTATTAATCTTCCATGGCCCCCTGCTGCATTCCAAAATCAATCAGTTCGAGCAGGTCGTCTCTGGGTTTGCCACAAGGAATGGAGATCATCATGGATAACCTCAATTTCCCCTTCCTTTTCCTGAACACACAAGCTCCACTGCTCGATCCAGAGGCTGTGTTACATTCAGCCCTATGGTCTACTGAATAAATCTTTCCCCCTTTTACTAATGGAGCAACTGGAAAGTACTAGTGTGGAGTACAATTAGTACCTGGTCTGTGTACAACACATCCAACACCCAACGCTATTAACAACTTCTGTTTGTTGTTAACTTACAGCTAGGGTTGTACTAACTGAAAGTGCTAAGCATATCCCACTCCTGACACCAATGAAGTGTTTTCCCTACACTCAAGAGAATTTCGTTTATATACCTAGCACTTCTGCACTCGCACACACACTCTACCTTTACCTGGTCAGTCCAGACTCTGGCTTGGGGTTACGTAAGGATTCGTTCCAAGCCCTTCACTGGCATGAACTACCAAGTAAGGTCTGTCACACACAGTCTGCGACGCACTCTGTCCAAGCCGAGCTTGCAGCTTTCCTCAGAGGGTCAAGCAGCTGGTACACTGTCTTTCTGTCAGTGTCCACCTCCGGGCCCAGCAGTGGTACTGTCAGAACCGTCCTAGCCGTTGTGTCCGTCTAACGTCTGTACTGTCGCAGTGCTAGGGCAAAACTGTCTCCTGGTAACTGGAGGCCCAAGCACTGGTCTGTCACTAGTGTTATGTACTGTCACTGTGGTACGAAGTAGCTCCCTAGCTAACTACAAGTTAGCTAGTCCGCTCTCTCCTCAAGGCCCGAGTGTCGCTATTACTAACAGGAAGTTAGCAGAACCGCACTCTTCAAGCTCCCCTGTCGTACTGCCGGAGTTCGTCTGCTTGTTTTCCTGAGTGTCAGTGAACACATTCTCATGCGAGGTGCACTTCCGCTGAGCTCGCCTACGTGCGCAGAAACCATGCATCACTACAGATGTGTACTCACTGAATAAGTATGTACTCAGGAAGAGCGCAGGAAGGAAAACTAAGTTATAGGAAGGAGATGGCTTGGGGACACTGACTAGACAGGTTGTTTGGAGCTGCAGAACGAGATTCGCCTGTAATCTACAATTACCAGGTGAGGTATAGATAGATAGGGAGAGAAAAGAGAGAGAGAGAGAGAGAGAGAGAGAGAGAGAGAGAGAGAGAGAGAGAGAGAGAGAGAGAGAGAGAGAGAGAGAGTTAAGAAAAGGTAAAAAAGGGAAAAGATTTTATCATTATTCAGATTTTGAAATAGATTACTAACACGGACTTCATTCGTGTTTCAGCCCTTCCTGGTGCTGTGGCAGTCGCAGAAGTATTTGGGCTCCAGTGCTGTGGCAGCCCCTAATTGTCTCCAGAGTTGGAGAACCCAGTTGAAGAGGACAACGACTGCGGCAGTCGTGAGAGAATGTTGAAAACGTTTTTTCGTGTTGACCCACTATGATTGTGATTGTCCCCCTGGGTCGGGAACTCCGACATTGTTCCTGTATTTTAAGCCATCTTTGATTCTTCTTTGGAAAGTGTTTTAACTGTTCTCCATTGAGGAGGAGGAGAAACCGGTAAAAGATGTACTTGTAAATTACTATGTATAATGAGATAAATTTGGTCCCAGCTAGTGGATCTGTGGAATGTTTGTACCTCCACTGGAGAGGAGGAACGGAAGATAATTCTTGGAAAACAAACCTGTTGTATATGCTTGAAAAGTTATCATTTAGTAAATTATTCCCCGGAGAGGAGGGGGAGAAGAAGAGTTATTGTAGTGCGCCTTCTGTTGTTTGGAGAGATTGCGTGTGCACAGAGTGAATGCTTAGCTGAGTGTGTGCATGCATTTGTGCTCAGTGTGACAATTACGTTTTTCGCCAATTTTCTCCTTCAATTTTTTTTTTCCCTCCTCTCCCTTACCTTCTCCCCCACCACCACTACCCCCTTCTCCCTCATTTTGTTTGACAACTAACGTGATTCACCCCTACCCCCATCACCACCACCTTCACCCCTCTCCTACTCTACACACCCTTCTCCTCTTTCATATATAGCCATGCCTTTATACATTGAAGATCACTTTACTCCATTGTTTTAATCATGCTATCCGGATGCAGTTGTTGATGGATGTATGTATTCACACACAAACACACATGCACACACTCAAGCTTGCATGCGTACATGCACACACACACATATATAGAATAATATAAATATAAAATATATATATATATATATATATATATTATATAACAACTAATAAATTCCAAGGATAAGTACCACACCGTTCCAGCAACTTACAGAGCACTTGGTGTTGCAATGACTGCAATAAATATTGAATTATAAACAAAGCTGCTCTATGTCTTAGATGAAGAAATAGGGAGATACGCATTCATATCTGCAGTGGTAGATGATTCTGCCTAACTAACAGTATGTGCATGAGTGGTGAATGGGAAAAATAAAATAAATGCTTCTCAAAATGAGCCTTCAGCAAGCTTATATTCTCCAAGAGGGAGACATCCTCCAATAGGGAGGGAAACTCACTAACATATAACTCCTGGTCATATACCGATATTTCGAAACTTGGTGGTTTCTCCTCAGTGACCGCGGAAAGTGGTAATTTGACTCCTCTGCCTTTTCAGATTTTAAGAAGAGTGCAATCCCAGAAAAGGTTGGTGTGCAATACCGTAGTAGTTTTGAGTTTTCAAAAAACACCAAAAGGTGCCATCTAAGAAGCAAAAGAAAATCATAAAAGAGCAAAAAAAACTACATTCCTGTAAAAATAGAAAATATAAAACCATATCTCTTAGACACAATGCTGAGGCTAGTTCTGAATGAATCCGCAAGGGACTAAATACAACAAACAATAATTCCAAGATAGTACCACACCGTTCCAGCAACTACAGAGCAGCTTGGTTTTGCAAAGACTGCAATAAATATGAATAAACAAATGCCTTATTCTGATTAAGAAATAGGGCGAGATACGCATTCATAATCCGCAGTGTAGAAGATTCATCTAAACTAACATAGTGCATGAGTGGAAGGAAAAATAAAACAAATGCATCTCAAAATGGTCTTCAAGCTGCAATAAATTCAATAGAAACATCCTCTTATTTGAGAATTAAGAATATAACTCGGTACATTCCATATTCGAAACTTGGTGGTTTCCCTAATGACGCGGAAAGTGGTAATTGGAAACTCCTCTAGATATGCCTTTAAGGCTTAAGAAGCATAATCCCAAAAAGGTTGGTGTGCAATACGTCGAGTATACTCACTTAAAAATAAACCAAGCAAAGGACTTTCTAAACATAAGAAAATCATCAAAGAGCAACAAATAATTTTCCTTGTAAAATTAAAGTATAAAGAAATCCCAAACAAAAAGTGCTGAGGCTAGTTTGGATGAATCCGCAGGGATTTAAAAACAACAAACCAAAAAATCAAAAGAAAATCAAAAAGAGCAAACAAACTACACTTGTAAAATGAAATATCAATAAATTGAATTAAGAACAAAGCTGCCTATTATGTCTTAGATGACAAAAAAGGGAGATACGAAAATTCATATCTACAGTGAGATGATGTACTCCATAACAGCAACTTACAGAGATGGCTGAATGGAAAATAAATAAATGCTTCACAAAAGAGCCTTCAGCACTTATATTTAGAGGAGAATCAATAGGGGGGAAACCGCTAACTAAAATCTCCAGGTATATTCTCATATACGAAACTTGTGGTCCTAAAGTGGGGAAAAGTAATAAATTTCTCCTCTGCCTTTCAGTTATAAAGAATGCATCCCAAAAGGTGGGGAAACACTAGTATGTTATCTGGTCAAAATACCAACCAAGGTGCCATCTAAGAAGCAAAAGATAATCAAAAAGAGCAGAAAACTACATTTTCTGTAACACTAGAAAACCTTAAAACGATTCCTCTAAGACAAAGGCTGAGGGCTATCCCTTGGAAATGGAATGGGCAAGGACTAAATTTAAAACAAAAACCAACAAAGTACCACTCAGAAGCAAGCAAATAACAGAGCAGCTGATGTCATATACTTCTAGTAAAAATTGAATATAAAAACGATATGCTCTTAAGATGAAGAAATAGGGGAGATACGCATTCAACCCTGCAGGATAAATACGCCTAACAAACATATTGCGAGGGTGAATGACAAAAGTAAAAAACTTCAAAGCAGCTTGGTTAATGACTGCAATAAATATTGAATTAACAAAGCTTGTTTATCTAGATTACGAAATAGGGGATATACCATATTCTCAGTGGTAGATATTCATGCCAAACAGTAATGTTGATGGCTGTGTGAAAATAAAAAATCCAAAATGAGCTTCAGCAAGCTTATATTCAAGTAGGGGACATCTCCAATAGGAGGGAACTCACTAACATATAACTCGATCATATACCGATATTTCGAAACTATGTTTTCTCTCAGTGACCGCGAAATATAAATTATTAAACCGTCTGCTGTCTTTATTTAATGAAAGCAAACCAAAAAAGGTGTAATACAGTAGTTTGTTGATTTCAAAAAACCAACAAAGGTGCTCAAGAAGCAAAAGAAAATCATAAAGAGCAAAACAAACCTTTTCTTAGATAAAAAAAAAAAAAACGATATCCCTAAGACAAAGTAGGCTAGTTTCTGGATGATCCGCAAGGGACTAAAATACAACAAACTAATAAATTCCAAGGATAAGTACCACACCGTTCCAGCAACTTACAGAGCAGCTTGGTGTTGCAATGACTGCAATAAATATTGAATTATAAACAAAGCTTGCTCTTATGTCTTAGATTGAAGAAATAGGGGAGATACGCATTCATATCTGCAGTGGTAGATGATTCTGCTAACTAACAGTATGTGCAGATATGAGCGTATTCCCCTATTTAAAAACTCTCAAACATGAGCAGCTTGTTTATAATTCTTTATTTCAGTCATTGCAACACCAAGCTGCTCTGTAGTGCTGGACGGTGGTACATTATCCTGGAATTTATTAGTTTGTTGATTTTATCACTTGCGGATTCATCCAAGAACTACGCAGCACATGTGTCTTAGAGGATATCGTTTTTTTTCTATTTTTACAAGAACAATGTAGTTTGTTTGCTCTTTATGATTTTCTTGTTCTTCAAGATGGCACCTTGGATGGTGATAGAACAAAAAACATACTACGGTATTGCACACCAAACCTTTTCTGGATTGCATTCTTCTTAAAAAATGAAAAAGGAAAGAGAGTCAAATTACCACTTTCCGCGGTCACTGAGAAGAACACCACAAAGTTCGAAATATCGGTATAAGATCCAGAGATATAGTTAGTGAGTTTCCATCCCTATTGGAGATGTCTCCCTCTTGTAGAATATAAGCTTGCTGAAGGCTCATTGAGAAGCATTTATTTTATTTCCCCATTCACCCACTCCATGCAATACTGGTTAGTTAGGCAGAATCATCTACCACTGCAGATATGAATGCGTATCTCCCCCTATTTCGTCAATCTAAGACATAAGAGCAAGCTTTGTTTATAATTCAATATTATTGCAGTCATTGCAACACCAAGCTGCTCTGTAATGTTGCTGGAACGGTGTGGTACTTTACCTTGGAATTTATTAGTTTGTGTATTTTAGTCCCTTGCGGATTCATTCCAAGAACTAGCCCTCAGCACTTGTGTCTTAGAGATACGTTTTATATTTTCTATTTTCTACAAGAAAATGTAGTTTGTTTTGCTCTTTTATGATTTTCTTTTGCTTCTTAGATGGCACCTTTGGTTGTTTTTTTGAAAACTCAACAAACATACTACGGTATTGCCACCAACCTTTTCTGGGATTGCATTCTTCTTAAAACTGAAAAGGCAGAGGAGTCAAATTACCACTTCCGCGGTCACTGAGGAGAAACCACCAAGTTTCGAAATATCGGTATATGACCAGGAGTTATATGTTAGTGAGTTTCCCTCCCTATTGGAGGATGTCTCCCTCTTGGAGAATATAAGCTTGCTGAAGGCTCATTTTGAGAAGCATTTATTTTATTTTTCCCCATTCACCCACTCATGCACATACTGTTAGTTAGGCAGAATCATCTACCACTGCAGATATGAATGCGTATCTCCCCCTATTTCTTCAATCTAAGACATAAGAGCAAGCTTTGTTTATAATTCAATATTTATTGCAGTCATTGCAACACCAAGCTGCTCTG
The DNA here is from genome assembly GCA_018398815.1 of Conus ventricosus. Classification (NCBI taxonomy): domain Eukaryota; kingdom Metazoa; phylum Mollusca; class Gastropoda; order Neogastropoda; family Conidae; genus Conus; species Conus ventricosus. Next base: position 3,026 of record JAFLJL010002603.1, on the reverse strand, counting down.
TAAGTTGCTGGAACGTGTGGTACTTATCCTTGGAATTTATTAGTTTGTTGTATTTTAGTCCCTTGCGGATTCATTCCAAGAACTAGCCCTCAGCACTTGTGTCTTAGAGGATATCGTTTGATATTTTCTATTTTTTACAAGAAAATGTAGTTTGTTTTGCTCTTTTATGATTTTCTTTTGCTTCTTAGATGGCACCTTTGGTTGGTTTTTTGAAAACTCAACAAACATACTACGGTATTGCACACCAACCTTTTCTGGGATTGCATTCTTCTTAAAACTGAAAAGGCAGAGGAGTCAAATTACCACTTTCCGCGGTCACTGAGAGAAACCACCAAGTTTCGAAATATCGGTATATGACCAGGATTATATGTTAGTGAGTTTCCCTCCCTATTGGAGGATGTCTCCCTCTTGGAGAATATAAGCTTGCTGAAGGCTCATTTTGAGAAGCATTTATTTTATTTTTCCCCATTCACCCACTCATGCACATACTGTTAGTTAGGCAGAATCATCTACCACTGCAGATATG
>JAFLJL010002601.1:0-24817 GCA_018398815.1 Conus ventricosus | reverse complement strand
CGAAAACAATTAAAAGTTTTCCCAAGACACAGTTCCCTCTTATTATTTCGGTTTAAAAATAAATGCATTCAGAACAAAATATGTCAAGATATTCGATGTGCTTGTGGCGCCCTTAATTGTACAAAACACACGTTATATTTTTTGCCCCTACTTTGATTCGATTTGTCAGAGTTTCGAAAGGATGCTTCAAAGGTGCATATTTCAGGATACCAGACTCTCTTAAATTTGTACGAATTCTTATTTTAAAGGCCCGGGTTGGCTCAATCCCTGTAATTGCTGTTTCATGATCTGTTTCGTACAGTTGTTTGTTTTTTACTTTTGATGTTTTTTTTTTTTTTTTTTTTTTATTTTTTTTTTTTTTTTTTTTTTTACAGTTTAATTATTACATGGTTTTCCTATACACATACACGCACACACGCACACAAAACGCACGCGGGCGCGCACAGAAATCGACGCTGAAACGCACACACGTACGCACGCTGCATACACACCAATACACCCACACACACAAAACACACCACACACACACACACACCCACACAAACAACACCACACACACAACTAAAACCCCCACACCTTGTCTAATATCACATTTAGTGAAAGACGTTTAAATTGAAGAACAACAACACACACACACACACACACAACACCACACACACACACCACCACCCACACACACAAACACACGCACGCACGCACAACCACACACACACACACACCACCACACACACACACACAGAAATGCTGCAAATATCACTCTTTGCACAGTGTGTGAAAGATTCGATAAGTCGTTAACATCAACATGTTTTATGTTACCTCCCCAAAGGAGTTTTCACTGTAACCTGATGGTTACGTACTATAGACGTCAAATCAGAAGTGGTTGATCGCCGGCGGTTTCAACGAACAGCTCCCTTTGGGAAACAGTTGTTGCTCTAAATTAGTCAAATCGCCGGGTGAGAAATATTCCCTGTTTTTCCGGGCCTTTCCCCTTCTAAATTTTGGGGCGTGTCACGTACGCCAGATGTTCCTAACCATAAGACCTCAGCAATGATCTTTCTTTCATCCCCCCATCTTTAGCTCTTAGTGTTCCTGGCGGTTGATAATGCATTTGGGAGTGACCACCTCCCTTTACTATACCCTCAGAGGTTTTACAGTGGAACAAGACAACACAGTGATAAAATTCCAAATATAATTATAACGAGCTGATGGGAGAATCAAACCCTATTTTAATGTTTTTAATGTAACAACTCTTGAAAACCAGATGTTGAAACTATGTACAACATTTCTGAATCGGTCTTGTACGCGGAAAACCAAATCATTCCAAAACAACCACAAAAGAAGATCAGTTTATAGCGGAAATGTGTGGTGGCGGAAAATCCTGCAAACGTGTTGTTGTGAAAAGAAACTAAAATACAAAGAATATGTTAAAGACAAGCCGAAATACAATGTCACTATGAAAACGGGCCAAGAATATGAGCAGTAGAGTCATTGAAAAAGCTTAACGGGACCACTGGTCGTCCTTTTGTCTCACCCGAAGTCTCTAATCATCACGATGTGGAAAAAAGTTGGGACAAAGGTCCATGAAATGAAACAGGGAGTGAATCTTCCAATTTACAGTTACTTTAAAAAAGAGCAATTTCCAACTGCTGCTCAAAAAGCCGAGGCGTTCGCAGATCTGTTTGCAAAGAAATTTCCCCACAAATAGCCTTTTGAAAAAATGCAAAACTATGAGGGAAAACTCAAAGAAAAAACGATATGACGTGATCCAGAAAAAAAAGGCCATTATCTAAACGCGGATATCACTCAACAGGAATTAAAAAAAAACCAATAATATTATTACCAACAAAAAAAAACATCAGTTGGTCTGGATGCTCTTTCGAATGAGATGTTAAACCCCCTGCCAGATATTTTGTATCGTTTCTTCATAACGAAATGCTGCAAGATGAGTACCCCTTCTGTTTGGAAAGAACTGTAGTCGTATCGATCTTAAAGCAGGGCAAACCTAGATCCAACTTTAAATAGTTACCGTCCGATTGCCCCCCAACCTCTCACACGTGTAAGTTATGGAAAAAAATTGTTTTAAGTAGGCTTGTATATCACTGGGGAGAAACGTGGTATAATTCCGGCTATACAAGCAGGCTTTATAAAAGGCAGATCAACAACAGACCATCTGGTAAAATTGACGACTCATGTAAAACAACAATTTGCACGAAGAAAAAATGTCTTCGCCATTTTCTTTGATGTAAAGAAAAGCGTATGATCATGTTTGGCATGAGAGACTTTTATATAAACTGAAAACCTTTGGGCCTTTCTGGTCATGGTATATAACATATCAAAGCATTTCCGACCAATAAAAAGTATAGAACCCAAAGATACAAAATGTTTATTTCCAGCAAGAGATATTACAAATGGGCATTTCTCATGGATCAGTAATTTTTAATATTCTGATATGCGATTCCCAAAGCATTTATCTAAAACTGCTTCCTTGGTTGCAATACGCTGACGATATTTGCATGTGGATGAACGAAACTTTAAAGAAGAAAACTTCGTCAGATCTGTCAATTTCTTTAAAAAAAACATATCAGCGTGACCTAGATAATAATGGCAATATTCATGTTAAAAACGGCCCTATTTATCGGCGAAGAAAAAACCCACATGATGTTATTTGATGCTGGTGGAAGTGTTTGCAATATTCCTACTTTTAAGGTAGATAACAATGTATTGAATTATGTCACCGAGATAAATTTTTAGGAGTAAAATTACCTCAAGTTAATTGGAACAACCCCTATTGAACATATATCAACGAAGCCAGCAAATCTCTTAATCTTCTAAAGTGATCCCGTAAACAAAATTGGGGAGCAGATACACAAACTTTAGTACAACCTTTCGACATCTCTCGTAAGATCAAAATTATCATACGCACAAGAAGTGTTTTCAGCGCACCAAATACTTACTTAAAAAGTTGCAAAGCATAGACTGCAAGGCATTTAGGGCTCGCACTAGGTGTCCCATTTCATGCCCGTGCATCAGGAACGTATTACGAAGCCCGGAGTTCTGCCCTTGAACGACTATGAAACTGGGCCCGTGCTAAATTCATCTTACGTAGCTCACTGTTCAGAACTCATGCAAAGATGAATTGCTTTAAAGTCAGATTTCCATTTCCCGAAGCGAGCTAGATCTATTAAATCTAATACAACTATAATGACATATTCCTCAAAATTATTGAAAGACGCTGAGATTGATCCGAAAATATTGCTGATCGTTTTCCTGTATCCCCGATTCCAGATGGGAATTGCACACCGCATGTTTTGATTATAAATATACTGATCTACAAAAGAATGTTAACAATAATATATTGTCCTCTCTTGCCAAATCTCTATCGATAGTAATTATTTACACCACCTTAAGTTTTCACCGATGGATCACTGTTAAATGAAAAAGCTGGAAAGTGGTTTTTTTTATTCCTACCCTTAAAGTTGAAAAATCTTTTCATCTCGGGAAGGGGTTTTTCTATCTTCACGGCTGAGCTGGTGGCAATTCTAATGGCGCTTAACTTTTTTGGGTTTTACTCCACTTACTATCTACAAAGCACTTTCTGTGTGGATTCTAATCTGTCCTACAAGGCCTTGAATCTATTGCTGTAAAAATTTGAGGGGGAGGTGATTTTTGAATAAAACATCTTGTCAGTATTCTTATATCAGAGGTACAACAGTTGATTTTTGCTGGATTTCCCCTCTCACTGTGGGGATTTCTGGTAATGAGTGGGCTGCCGGGCTGCCAGAAAAGGAGCACGAAAGTCCGATGAATCCATAGAATCAAATTCCTCTGTGTTTAAAACGAAGGATATGGGTCTCTTAAAAAAGACGTTTATTGAAAAGGGTTTTTGAAACCTACAAAAACTTGGTTTTTTTATTAAATACATCTACCTCACTCCAAACTGCTCTGCTGTGACAAATCCCAGTCAGCTACTTTTTTTTTCTAGCAATACGGCTAAAAGTGGAAAGATTACCTATCAATTGGCTAACACAAACTACATGAAAAAAACAACCGAAAACTTGAATCCCTGTTTTACAGGCTTAAGCTAAAAGCTTTCCGTACAAAATTCGCAAAAAATTTAAATTGCATCTGCGGAGCAGTTGAAAGTTTCACAACTCAGCATCTTCTTTTTCCACTGCGCATATTTTAGAAAAGAAAATCCTGACTGCCTGCGACCTGATGGCACGTGTTTTCCAGAACTTTCAAAGGGCTTGTTTCTTGTGTTAATTCCTTGATGATTTGTCCAATGGGCTCTTTTTTGTAACAAGTGTTCCTATAGATATGAGCGCTTTTAACATTTTGGTTATGCCAGATATCCTGTACTCCTTTATGTTTTAATACTTGCTTTGTGCTAATGTTTAAACCTAGTTGTAAAGAATTTTAGTATGAATCACTATATATAGCTAACTGCTCGTAACAAATCTCTTATCGGTACAAACAACACACACACACACACACGCGCACACACACCACGCACACGACGCACACTCACACACACACACACACCCACACACACACACACACACACACACACACACACACACACACACACACACACACACACCCGCACGCACGCACGCACGCACGCACGCAAACACACGCCCATTTCCCCAACTCTGTCTAAAAAACACTTTATGTGAATAGACGTTAAATTGAAGAACGAACGAAGAACGAAAACACACACACACACCCACACACACACACACACACACACACACACACACACACCACACACAAAACCCAAAACACACACACACACATACACACACACATGAACACGGGAAAGTGCGTTCGCCACAACTGCATGAAAAAATTCTTTACACACACATACGCGCGCGCGCCACGCTCACATTTCGCGCATGCACGCACGCACGCACGAGCGTGCGCACGCACACATGCACGCATACACGCCGCGTACACACACACACACACACACAAACACACACACACACACACACACACACACACACACACACACACAACAAAACACCCCACACACACACACAATTCAAGACACACACACACACATACACACAGAGAGAGAGACACACACACGGTGCCACAGAGGGAACGCCCACAGGGTGCTGAAATTTGTGATTGCAGTGGGTTTTGTCAATGAAGATGGGGTGGGCAATGATCCATCTACTCTTACTGTAGATAATCTGCAGATCGTGTGTTGCATTGTTGTTTGTAAACTGGGAAACTACATTCCTGCTTCGGAAATGAAGACAGAACAATTTGGTTGGGAATAGTTCATTAAACTGAGAATTCCTTGGTGCTTTACGTCTCAAACTAAAATCACAAAATTGAAGGAGTAGTTGAGAGAGGAAACTGACTGCCAGTTTGACTGAGACTGCTTCTCTTGGGTGCAGGGGCTCCTGTACAAGAGCAGTTTACATTCCCCATGCAGTGGTTGTAAATTTGATTTGGTTGCCAACGAATTTTACTTTCAACAAGTCACAGGCTTTTTGCACATTGACATTTTGAGGTGAAATACAGGAACTGAGGTAGCGCTGGCCTCTTGCCGGTATTATGGAAGAAAGGTCTACTTTGGCGTTCGAAAGCTCTGAGTAGCCAGGTAAATAAGGTACGTCACATACGTCTTCTATAGCTCTACAGTCATTTACGCCTACATAAAAAAGCAACACTTTGAGATCAGGAAAAAAACATCGTAATCATGTAGCAATAGAAAGCAAATCATCACCTGATATGCTTGATATGCATATTTTGGACAGAAAATCTTGTCTGGACACTACCCCGCGCAGGTCAGTGTCTCCAATGACAATATGTAGAACAGAGGTCGTATCAGATAGTGGCCGTGTTGAGACCGTTCTGCACAAGGTTCTAGAGGTTGGTGTCTCGACAACTCGCTGTTTGCAGATGCACCACTAGTATTTGTCCATGTGTGCGTTCTACTGTTCACTGTTCCACGTGTCTATTTTCTACTTTCATGATAAGAAAAATGGATTGGTTTGCTTTCTTGATGGAACAACTACTCTGTTGACAGGGATACTGGTTGACTGATGATCTTGGGGGCTGAGATAGCTGAGACAGAGAACATCACAAGGGTTCACAGGGTTGTGTAATATTATTTTCTTTGGGGCCAGAAAAGGCCTTGAGAGCGACACAAATTCACTGTATCTTGTAGAGTTGACGTGACTCGGGATTCAACCCTCAAGGTTCAAGAGAATTGTTGATGATCACCTGCCCCAAACTGTGAATGGTGTGTTGCTGGTGACTTTCGATTGTTCGGTGCCACTTTCAGAATGTGTTACATGGAGGGTTGCTGAATTATCTATTTCCCGTTTAGACGACAGCTGGATGTGGATATCAGTAGACTGCTTGGCACTTGGCTAAGGTGCAGGACAACATCTTCAGAGCGAAAAGTTCTCTCTTTGGAGACACGCCGCGGAGAAATGGAACAAATAGAAATGGATAAGTCTCCGTCACCGTTCAAAATTTTCACTAAGGTGACTGTCATTTCTTGGAATTTCAACTGAAGATTAGTGGTATTCTAAGCAAGGACAGTGGTTAGGTAGGATTCCATGAGATGTCTGATGACCTCTCGTTCGTCTGTGTTCCACGGGCTACAGTCATCATCTTGGCACGGGAAGATACCGGCACTCAAGCTGGATTTGAAATAGAGTTAGGGTTAGACATTTAGATGTGAGCTGGCAGGAATACATTTGAATTATTGTTTCTGGCAGAGACTTGCATGCTTCAGATATCCACTGAAAGGATGAAGGAAGAATATGTTCGTGTTTGCTATAGTCAGCAGCTTCCAGTTCCTTTGACTCGTTAGCAGTAGCATAGTATATGCTGACTTCCATAAAAAACGCGAAAGCAAAACAAGCTGAAGGTTAGGGGCGAATTTTATTGGTCACAATTGTACAGAGTGGAAGCGAGAATTCAACGTGATTTGATTCATTACACCGGTAATGTGTGAAAATGTCATCAGCAATATGTCTTTGTGTGGAAAATCCAAGGTCACGTGACAAACCAGCTTGAAGTCCTAATACCGTGTGTGGCCACCATTTGCGTTGACAACTGCTTGACACCTGCGGCTCATTGAGTGGACCAGGTGGTTGATGCGTCCCCTTGGCAAACCAGCCCACACATGGACGATGGCCTGGTGAAGTTGAGCCAGTGTTGCTGGTCGTGGACGCAGGAGGTCCAACCGTCTGCCAAGTTCATCCCAAAAACGTTCTATTGGGTTTAAATCGGGACTGAGGGCTGGCCAGGGCAGGACATTGACGTTGTTATGCTGACGAAATTGCTGGGTGGCCCTGGCGGTGGGTGTTCTTGCATTGTCCTGTTGGAATGTCCAGTTTGGGTGTTGCGCAAAAAAAGGAACGACATGGGGTCTGAGCACCTGGTTGATGTAGCGCTGTGCATTGACACCCTGTCCGCGACCAGGACCAATGTTCTGAAAGATGACTGGTCCTATGACGTGGTTAATGCCAATTGCACCCCATATCATAACCTTCGGGCCTCCCCAGGGGTTCCGCTCTACCAAATGGGAGTCAGCATAGCGTTCACCAGGTCGACGCCATATTCTGGCACGACCGTCAGCCATGTCAATACAAAAACGGCTCTCATCTGAGAACAGTATGCGTCCCCACTGCTGCCTGCACCAGTTGATTCGGGCTTGTGCCCACTTCAGCCTGTCCTGTCGGTGTCTTGGTGTCAGTACCGGACCTCTGTGAGGACGCCTACATGCCAGCCCGTTCTCCTGAAGACGCCGCCGCACAGTGTTGAGGCTGATTCGTTGCTGGAGATTCCCAGGCACCTGTCGAGCAGTGTTAGTGGCTGTTTGCCGCCTGTCCCGCAGATGGGTTTGAACAAGATGGCGATCCTCTCTTGGTGTGGTGACCCGAGGACGGTCTGGCCGGGGACGATCATCAGTGGTACCAGTGACTCGCATGCAGTGCTGCAGACGGTAGATGGTTGAGATGTGGACGTTAAAGATGTTGGCGACCTGCCTGGCATCCACACCAGCCTCCACCTGGCCCAGGGCACGATTGCGTTCCTCTGCTCGTAGTCTTGGCATCTCTGTAGCGCTCAGACGGCAAGTCGTTACCTGAACCTTGTAGCGCGGCTTTATAAGGGCTGCATGCCTGTGTACTTGTAGCTGGTTAACTTTGCTCTGCATAGTGTGCACGTGCCTCACATGCAGCAACCAGTTTGCCATTTTTTGTTGACCATCCAATGCCGGATTGATGTGTTGCTCACACAATTGTTTCACTGCACGTGAGTCTTGGACCCAAACAACTTGCCACAATGGTTCAATATTGTATATTCACCCCCTTTTCACCCGAAAAATAGCCTTTCAATTTTTCGCGTTTTTTATGGAAGTCAGTATATATCCAGAGAGGATCACATTACACCATACATCCACTTTACTGTAACAAGAATTTGTTTTCAGGCTCAATATCATGGGCTGGTTGCCGGATGCTTAAGAGGTGTGTCATGGCACTCGTAACGACATGCGCACACGGCGAATGACTTATCTGTCACACACACACACACACACACACACACACACACACACACACACACACGCACACGCACGCACGCACGCACACACACACACACACACACACACACACACACACACACACACACACACACACACACACACACACACACACACACACACACACACACATACACAGCGATCACAATAGCATTGCTGTAAACCAGTTCTCTGAAGGTCGACCAGTTGGCTTCTACATTCTGGTTGTCCAGAGAGGCGGATTCCAAGCATCCTTCCACGGTGTCTACAAACAACTGCGTGGTTCTTGTGTTCTTTAGCTTAACGACATTAAGCCGTCTTGGAGACTTCTTGCCTTGTGGGTGTCTCTTTGGCGGGATCCGGATGTTAAACTTGCTGGCTATGAAACCTTGCTCAGTCGAGCATTCTGTACCACACATTGATTTGGTGTTTCTTACATCCTCTCTGTCCTTTTTCCTAAAAGGACGTAGTCAATGAGATGTCAAAGCTTGGAGCGGGGGTGCATCCATGGTGTCTTGCGAAGGGTTGGGAGGCGGAAGACTGTGTTGATGATCAGCAGTTCATGCTCAGCACAGGTCTGCTGAACAGGGGACCGCTGCTGTTGCAGTGGTCTATTCCCAGGAATCGCTGTCATAACCCACTCTAGCACTGAAATTACAAAATATGGCGAGCTCGTCTGCTTTCAGAACAGTAGCAATGATAGAGTGAAGATTCTCGTAGAATTGTCCTTCTTATCGACTCCGTTAGTCATGGTCGGTGCATCGGCGCTGATAATTGTCAGGTGCTTCTTTCCAAATGAAAGGGGGAGTTTCACGGTGATCAGCCTGTCGTTCACTCCCTTTAGAGGTCCAGCTAGCATGCCAATAAGAGCTCTCTTTACTGCAAAGCTGACACCAGTCTATCGTCCCTCTTCACCTCCTGTTTCGCTCCAAGACTCCAAGAAAAAAAGGTATAGTCAGGGTCTCTTTCACTAAGACCTATCCCGCAAATCAGGTCACACTCAAGGTTGCGATGTCAATGTTATACCGGGTTTCCAGTTAGAGCTGTTCTCCACTGAGGCCTGTTTGCATCGTGTCTATTCAGGAGGGTGTGAACGTTCCATGTGCCAAGGGTGAGAAGAACGATTCTCGTCTTTTTCTTCTTTGAATTTCGAACGATGTGATAGGGTACCGTCCAGCTGTGGTAGGCTGGTTAGGGAGGAATGGAGCTGGCATATTAATGGCACAGTTTTTAGCTCCTTCCTCATGACATGAAGGTGAGCAGTACTATCCTAAAAGAGCTGTGCAGTCGCTCAAGTGGCTGCCCAACTCCTCTGCTGCTCCAGCTCAGTTAAGGAAGACACTATGGCCTGAGCCGCCTGTGTCCAGGTTTGCAGCTATGGCTGCCAGTGTACCTACACCTGCCGCTTCGTCGCTTGCCCATCGCCACAGGTCTTGGGAATGACATAGGGATGAGGTGGATAAGAATGGATGACGGTGATGATGATGATGATGATGATGATGATGATGATGATGATGATGATGATGATCATGATCATGATCATGACAGAAATAACTTGCACAATGACTGTTTAAAGTGACGAGGAGTTGCGTAATTTGTTGACCTCACTCTCTCGTCGAAACTCATCTGAATACAGCAGCAAAACAGGGTCAAGACAGCTGGAGACAGAGTCAGATACAGTGGATGACCATAATGCCTTTTGTGTCTCACCATGCTCTATGCACTCCACAATGCATTGCTGGGAGTCGCCTTTCCGCCCGTTGAATCAGTTTGTGATTTCCTTCGTGCAGTTCGCCTACTCTCACCAGGGTCAGCCAGCCTGCCATAGCTGTTGCCCGGAGTGTGGCCGCTTTAGCATACTAACAGCTACGGGGAGCCCCAGGTGAGAGCTGAGTGTCCAGTGAGGACCAAGATAGATGTGCAGCCCCAAGAAGGATTTGGCATGCACCCCACCAGAGATGCTGCCTTTACTGGACACCCGTGTACCCACTAGTGCTACCACCACTAAAGCTTCTGCTGTTGTTTTTTTTACCCACTGGCAGTACTTTTGCAACTAATTATACTGCTATCATTGCTTCAGCTGCTACTCCTACACCACCACGCCTGTTTCCACAGTCTGTATCACTGATATTTTAACGAACGGTGTTTGTTTCAAATGTTCTATGTCAAAACGTCCTCCTTTTCCTCCATTGATGACGTGCAGATCAGTCCACACAACGTGTCTGGTGGCATCGGAGACGGGGACATACAGTTCCTGGTGAAAGCGGGGATACACGCTCTGACTGACTGCAGCGAATTGAAGCAGGCTCTTCACGATTATTGGGTCCTCAACAGAGGGGAGATACAGAGGACGGACATCTCATCACGCTCATAGGACGCGAAACATCAAGAACACCGAACATGTTGTCCTGGATGTTAGGTGAACTGTCGTCTGTATCAAATGTCAATTATTACACACACACACACACACACACACACACACACACACACACACACACACACACACACACACACACACACACACACACACACACACACACACACACACACACACACACACACACAGAAGCTCGCAAGCACGCACGCACGCACGCACGCACACATGGTGATTATTATTTTCACTGAAATTCATGTAAGAGAGGATAACTTTAGCATGTTGTGTCAACCATAGCGGATGTGGGAGATTTCTTTGAGTAACAATGCAATTAAGGGCCAGGATGTACACACACACACACACACACACACACACACACACACACACACACACACACACACACACACACACACACACACACACACCACACACACATTCACACACACACACACACACACACACACACACACACACACACACACACACACACACACACACACACACACACACACACACACACACACACACGCGCGCGCGCGCGCGCGCAGCGCGCGCACACACACAGATATGGCGTGCCATCTTCATACCTTATCACATGTACGTACACATATTGACTATTTATTGATTGGAGAGAAACGCAACATAAAACGTGGTGCAAAGTTCATCGCAGGGTGTCACTGTTAGATGCGTCACTCTGGCTAATTGGTCAATTGCCGGTAAGTTGATCGGCTGTTCAATTTGTCAGGTAGTCGGCTGGCGCATTACTCACAGTAGTCAAATGATTGGTTTGTTCATTCCTTGTTCACTGCTTGTTTTATTGGTCATGATTCACGATTAGGTAATGAATTATAGCTTATGATGAAATTATGTGAAATGTTTTCATATGCACAGTGTATGACTCTATGTGCCAGGTGAAAACAAATTTTACTCTCCATCTCGACGGATTGTTCCGGATGTCTATGGATGCCAGGTGACTGTCGCAGAAAATTATGTGGAGGTAAATGTGGGTCATGTCATGGAGATAATAAAGAATGATGCAGCGTGGCGAAACAGCTTCCTAGAGAGATCTTCATCTTATACAGGCGACGGTGTATGTGTGCAATACATGAACACTGGCCACATTGTTGTTACATGCTTGGCGCCTAACAGTGATATCACTGAATGGCAGTGGGAATTGGCTATTATATCCCATCTCATTGACATGCTGAGACCATTCAAAGCTGCGTTGCCCGAAATTCCACTGCGTGTCAGAGAAAGGCGCATCAGCAGGCACAGGAGAAGGCCAGTGCCGAATTTACCATCATCTGACTCAGGTGACTGCCAGACAGACGCCGTCATTCGCTTTGACGACTTGCACTTACCTGTGATCAGCAACAGTATGTTCGCCATGAAGATGCGCGCAATGTATCCCGATCTGCAAATTACGTGTGACAGAGAGAACTCCATTCTAATGCTAAGCGGAGAGGATGGCGTTGTTAAGAAAGTAGAAGATATCTTGAGCTACGTGAGAAGTCTTCCAAAGGACTGTATCCCTTCTACATACACGCAGGCCTTAATGATGATGAAAACGGATGCACAGAACTGGTTTCAACAGATACTGGACAGGAATGAGGTCGTTTGTGGTTGGAAGCTCCAGCAGGATCTGACAAAGAACAAGTCTTTGACAACACCATTGCGTGGTTCTGTCGAATCCGAGTCAGTCATTTCTGTTGTTGGCTTCGCATCAGATGTTCAACAATTTCGACACATATTTCAGTTCTGTTTCGGGACAGCAGTGATATTTCTTAGTGAAAGTGACGTCACGTTGTTGCAGTCTGACACATGGAAACAGTTCCTAGACGATCAGCAAAAGCCACGCAGAGGAAAGGTATCACCAGTGCTGAAAGTTCAACAAGACAGGATCAGTATCTGTGACGTGGCATCAAACATTGCAAGTACTCTACGAGCTGTACATAACTTCTTCATGGCAGAAATGGGACCAATACAAGATGATCTTGAATCACAAGGCAATCAGCAACAAGACAAACAGCTGCACAAAGAGAACATTATAGCAAGAGCACCTCGCGGACAGCATCAAAATGACCATCAAGATCGTCAAGACACAGAGCAACAGACGGACGTCATTTACACAGAGGACAGACAGGTACAGTCAGAGGTCACCGCCGACACAAAGACAGTTCAAACAGACGAGAACACGACGAAAACAGAAGAAAAAGAGACACAGACTTTGTTCAAGCACCAGTACAAGCAGGAACGGCAGACAACCGAACCACAACTACAGGTGGAAGAGGCAGAGACACCGACAGAGACCCAGTCATTGGATCTGCTGGACCAGCAGACAGGTGAGAACAGAGTGGACAGACACGGTAAACAGAACTGACGTTTGTCATCAAGAACAGCACTAACACAATGAGTGGAACAGAAGAGTAGGCAACTATCCCTACATACAACACCAGATACATGATAAATAGCCACACGCCTCTTGAGATAGCACGACGCCACATGGAATAAAGTAACAATCACAGATAACGTTGCCAAACGGAAGAGAAAAACCAACCGCCTCTTAAGATAGCACACCAATTGGAAGTAAACAACAATCAAACGGCTTCACAGATAACGTTGCCACACAGCAGAGAAAAAAAAATCATACACATAGAACATAAACGGAACGCGAAGCTAGAGGCTAATACTTTTACTTTCAGCATTCCCCATTACCATTACAGTTTTCCAATGCAGCATTGACAGAACATTGTGGTCTTTATCATGCATTATTGCTCTGCCTTGGAATATAAAGAGGCATCCGTGTACAACAATGTTTTGCCGTTGTAGTTCGAGTGATTTCATGTTGGTGTTTCTCTCCGTACATTTTGATATCATGTCTTGTCATTTTATTCAAATTTGAGATGGACAGCTAAACCGATAGAAAAACATACAAAGACAAACTGATATACAGACAAACGAGAGAGAAAAAAGAGAGAGAGAGAGAGAGAGAGAGAGAGAGAGAGGGGAGAGAGAGAGAGAGAGAGAGAGAGAGAGAGAGAGAGAGTGAAGAAGAAGAAGAAGAGAGAGAGAGAGGAGAGAGAGAGAGAGAGAGAGAGAGGAAAAGGGGAGAGAGAGAGAGAGAGAGAGAGAGAGAGAAAATGCATTTAAGAAAAGTTCTACGATGTATCAGTATGGGTAATACACGGGCTGTTCCCGTGATTCAAAGATCATTGTGTGACCTTGGAAATGCACACTGAGCTTTTGATAAATTTCTTCAGTATGTTCCCTCTAAGAACAAAATTTGAGCAATTGTTAGATGATGTTTTGCCCAACAGCTCACACAGTCTGGAGACTGACAGATCTCAGAATACTTTGTGGAAGACATTTTCAGGAGACTGATAGACCATATAATTCTTCGTAGATGATTTATATCATTGACTGATAGATTGTACTCTGTGGATATTGAGGTTAGATGACTGATAGATCATAACATTCTTTGTGTATGAAATGTCCTGATGGTTCATACATCACATTTTTACCTTGCAGAGATATGTTTAGATATTTTTCTACGTGGATAACAGATCAGGGCGACTGATACATCTTGTAATACCAAGTGGATGACACAGTCAGATGATCAATAGACCATGCTGTGATATTCATCAAAATGATAATATAGTTGTTAAATAGCCCATACTTTTAAATAATACAGTGAAGTGGTTAAATAGACTGTAATGAAATTTTGTAAACATTACACGTTAGATGGTTCATAAATTACACATGTCTTTGTAAATAATTTATCATATGGCTTAAGAATCATATAGTACTTCTGAATAATGCAATAGTAGCTGTTAGATCATGTGATACTTTTAACTGACACAGCTTGGTGAGTGATGACCATACATACTTTGCACATGATACCTTTAGCGACTGCTTGATCTTATGATAGCGTGTATGAGTGATAGTATGTCGATGATACGCACAAGGACTGATAGATCATACCGCCTAATTCTTTTTTGAGTGACACTTTGGGTTGACGATGTAAAATGCCATACTTTGGGGGAATGACACACTCAGATCATTAACTTTATTTCATGTTCTAATACCGATTCTGTTCATTATCAGATACACGCACGCAAGCACACCCGCACGTCTCTGCCTCTGTCTTTGTGTCTGTCTGTCTGTTCTGTCTGTCTGTCTGTCTGTCTGTCTGTCTGTCTGTCTGTCTGTCTGTCTGCCCGTCTCTCTCTCTCTCCCCTCTCTCTCTCTCTCTCTCTCTCTCTCTCTCTCTCTCTGTGTGTATGTGTGTGTTTTGTGTGTGTGTGTGTGTGTGTGTGCGTGCGTGCGTGCGTGCGTGCGTTCGTGCGTGCGTGCGTGAGTGTGTGTGTGTGTGTGTGTGTTGTGTGTGTGTGTGTGTGTGTGTGTGTGTGTGTGTGTGTGTGTGTGTGTGTGTGTGTGTGTGAGTGTGTGCGTGAGCGCGAGCGCACGTATTGTACGTACACATGCATGTATGTAAAATATCCAAACAGGTGTTGGTGACTGGCCTGAGCCAGACAACACCAGAGAAGAAGACACGTCCTTCACGTGTGTCAAATCAGTCGTCAGCTCAGAGGTACTATGTTCTCTTGCACTCGTGTTTAGCCGTTGATATCGCCGGCATTGTTCCACTCTTATCTCCTGTGTTGCCTATCTTCTTTTTTTTTTAATTCTGTAAGTGTTCTCTATTTGTTGTTACTGATCTCATTATACTTGTTCTTATTGTCATCGTAGTCGTTGTCATTGTCGTGTGTCTGTTTTCGTTGTTGTTATTGTTGTCTGCTCTTGTTACTGTTTGCTGTTGTTATCTATCGTTTGGTATTGCCGTCGTTGTTGTTGTCTATGTGTTGTCATTGCTGTCTTTTGTGTTTTAAAACCTATTGTTGTTGCCATTGTTGCTTATATGTTGTTGTTTACTGTCATTGTTTGTCCACCTTATGTTATCGCTGTCATGGTTCTTTACAGGTTTTAAAATGCTGTCGTTGTTGTTTTCCTGTTGTACTCGCTTTAGTTGTTGCTGATGTGTTGCCATTACCGTTATTGTTGTTGACTTGTTGTAGTTACATGTTGCTATTGTTGTCATTGCTGTTAACGTCTTGTTTTTGTTTTTCTGATTGCTTTCCTGTTAAATTTGTTTTAGTTGTCTGTGACCTGTTAGTATTGCCGTTATGTTATTAATAATTTTTTATTTTGTTATCATTGCTAACCTGTTTCATTATTGTAGTTGTTTTTCATCTGTTGTTATCCTTGCCCATGTTGCTTAACTTTTGCTATTGATGCCATGGATGTTTACTTGATTTATTGCTGTTATTGTTGTTTACTGGTTGTTATTGTTGTCATCGATGCTGAATTGTCGTTCTTATCATTGTTATTTCCTTTCTTTATTGTTGGCGATGGTGTTTACCTGACGTTACTGATGTATGCAATACCTTTCGTTACTTTTGTCATTTTTAACCTGTAGTTATTGTTGTCATTGTTGTATACCTGATTTCATTGTTGCCATTGATGTGTAGCTGTTATTATTGTTGTCATCGTTGTTTCCCTGCTATTGTTGCTGCTATTGTTTGAGTTATGACATGGAACAGTCTACTAAGGTCACGCTATCTGTAAGGACGACAGGTGATAGTTTACTAGGGGCAGGCACAGGGCGGGGAAAATCTCCTTTTGTCCCCCTAAACATAATGATGACAAAGGATACTTTGCTTGAGCCACTCTAAAGGAAAGGTTTACTGAGGTCATACATTTGTCATGAGAACTGGGAATGGTTTACATGAATGGCATACTGCGATCTCACTGGGATTATACTGTCATTAACAATGACAAGATGGATGTGTTATCGAAGTGACTTTTTTTTGCAGCGATGACGAGAGGCTGGGATGCGGGTCAAGTCAAATGAATAATCATAAGGAGGAGGATTAATTGAGGTCACGTGTATAGATAATGATGACAAGCGGTGATTTCCTGGCTCTCATACTTGGTGATAACGACAAGCGATGGTTTGCAGGGCCGCACTACACACCTTGGATGCCGGGGAAAAGAGGAGAGTGAAGGATTGGAGGGGGGGGGGGGGGGGGGGGGGGGGGGGGGGGGAAAGGGGGGGGAGCAGGGGTTTTTTTGGAACGTATTGAAGGTAGTGATGACAGAGTGGATAGTATACAGGGGTCACACCATAGGTGATCATGATAGTGGAAGGTTGACCGGCGTTACAGTGTAAGTAATAATGATGGAGGATAGTTCACTGGATAACAAACCAATGATGATGTTAGGGAGATAGTTCAGCGCTGAACGCAGTATGTTAAGAGTGACGGGTAATGCTTTCTGGAATCGAAGAATAGGTACAAATGATAGGGGCATGGGTTCATTGGGATCACGTTACAAGTGATGATGACTGGGATGGTTTGCTGGAGTCTCAGTAAAGGTAATGATGTCAGACGGGGTACCGTACTGGAGTCAAGATGATTTGATCGGTTTGGGGGGTCACACTAAAGATAGTGATAGGAGAAATGGTTTACTGAGGAGACACAATAGGCTGTGGTGACTGGGGGGTTTACAGGATCACACCATAGGTAATGATGGCAAGGGACTGTTTATTGGAGTTGCACTGATGATAGTGATTGCACTAAGATGTGTTTTTTTGGGTAATAGTGCTGGTAAAAGATGTCGAGATAGTTAGTGGGGTTGCACAACATGTGGTGATGGCAGGAGGGGGAGCTAGGGGATATTTTACCAACACTAACACTATACATGAGTATTACGTGGGTCAAAGTAAGGGTAATAATGACAAAGTTATTGGGTTTAATGTAGACACATTATAGCTGAGGTACGTTCACAAATGTAAATATGTAATTGCAAAGGACAGGGACTGGTTTATTAAGATTAACATATAAATGATGATACAAGGGATGCTTTAATTAGGTTAATGTGTGCGTGATGATGACAAGGGCTCCCTTTGTGGAATACACATGTAGGTGTTGTCGACAGTGGGAAAGTGTTCTGGGTCATACTGCAGGACATGATGACAGGGATATGGTCTACTGGGGTTAACATACAGGTGATGATTTTAAAAAATGATGTGCTGGGGCCATTTTGCACGTAATGATAAAGGGAAATAATTCACTTATTAACATCACACTAGAGAGAATGATGGCTAGGGATGGTCTTCTGTGACCACAGTATAAATGCTGGGAAAACAAACTGAAAATGACTGTGAAAACAATTTTCTATACCTTAGCAAAACTAATGAGTGATAATTCCCTGTTCGTATCTCGTTTGCAGATAACTAAATCATTAGCAATAACTGCACTTGACAAAAATGTACATATGGACCATGTCTTTTATTTCATGGTATTATTTGCTCAACACTCTCTACATTCGTGTAAAATTGGGAAAATCTCATAGACAGCATGTTTTCCCGAAAAAGGGGAAAATACAAAAAAAAACAGCCCTATATTGCCGAACACTTTGTAATAAAGATTCTGTTTTAAAAGGGTTTCCCCTTTCCCAAACGATGTCACGCCTAAATTTCATTTAAGAGTGCATGCAAATTTTGTAATTTTAAAGATTTGGGTTTATATATATAATATATATATATTTTTATAATATATAAATAATTTTAATATTATAATATAAATATATATATATATATATATATTATAAAATATATATGTGTGGTTTGGGTGTGTGTTTTGTGTGTGTGTGTGTGGTGTGTATGTGTTGTGTGTGTGGTGTGTGTGGGTCTGTGCGTTGTTGGTGCGTGGTGTGTGTGTTGTGGGTGTGTGTGTGTGGGGGGGTGGGTGTGTGGGTGGGGGTGTGGGTGTGATTTTTTTGTTATTTTCCCCTAAAATCTTTTTATAAACCCTAACACCCCGCAATGGAAATTGTAAAGAATCTTTAAAAACCAACATATGCATTTTTCAATACACAAGAGCCTCATCTACTCTCACTCCCCCCAAATGAAAGCTGTTTAAAATGTGACCAGTGTTTTTTTTTCTGTCATGCCTTAATAGTAAGTTAAAGCGTTTTGAATGAAGATGCCTTAAAGGCAGACAAAATGATGCTTTCGTAGTGCATGCTACTGGATCTGCTGTTTACGGGTATAAATTATAGGTATGGTGGTAAAGAGTGGTTTACTGGGGTCAAGCTGAACATAGTGGTGACGGGAAAGGTGTTTTTAAAGGGAGGACGCTGTAGATGGTGATGCAAAGGTGGGGAAGAAAAATTTGCTGGGTGCCCTGTAAAAAAAAGTGGAAGAAAAGGGTCAATTTGGGAATTTTTTAGAGGTGATGGACCGGGAAGGGTGGCTGTAGGTCACACCCCGGGGTAAGATACACGATTTGCTCTACTTTTTTGGATGATTATGCGGTGGTGTTTTTTACTAGACTAAAAGCATTCCATGCAGTCAAAAGAAAAACAAAACTGCAAAATTTTTTTTCCCTTCATCCACATGACTGGGGTGAGAAGCGCTAAAAAATTAAGCTGTTGCCCAGTTACTCCCCTGACGTCATGAGATGCTATGGTGATATGTTTTCGTGGAAAATGGAGTATTTGGTGGAATACGTTTTTAAATAATGTGTTTTTGATGTGGACCATGGGCGGCATTTGCAGTGGATTTTGTCATGATGTAACGGCGCACTACAAATTTTTAAAGAAGACTGATATAATGATTTGGGAGAGATGGGACACAACTGGGCTTAAATGTGCCGGTTTTGGTGCCATGTTTCATTTGCTATCCAGCATAATTCCCAAAGGCGAAGGGGGAAACATGTTTCTGATGTTTTGACGTAAGTTTAGGTTAATGTAGTAATGAGGAATAAAATGAGTCTTAAAATCATTCTTTAACCAACGACAATTAAATCGTCCCAGCATTGCACACTGTTGAATTGACACTCTGTACTCCCCTAAAATTTATAACACCCGCACTTTCACAAGATCGAAAAACAAGAAAAACAGACGGACGTCATTCAAAAGAGGACAGCAGGTACAGTCGGGGGTCACCCCCCGAAGAAAAAAGACGTTCAAACAGCGAGAACACGAAAAAAACAAAAAAAAAGAGGCACAGACTTTGTTCAAGCACCAGTACAAGCAGGAGCGGCAGAAAACCCCCAACAATACAGGTGGAAGGGGGTTTGGACACCAAAAGGGACCCAGTCATTGGATTGCTGGATCAGAGACAGGTGAGAACAGAGTGGACAACACGGAAAACAGAACTGAGTTTGTCTCAAGAACAACACTAACACAATACGGGGAATAGAAGAGGGGAAACGATCCCTCATACAACCCAGATACTAAAAAATAAACATGCGCCTCTTTTAAGACAGCACAACCCCAAATGGAGAAAAAACAAACGCCTTCACGAAAACGCTCCAAACGGAAGAGAAGAAATAACATACACATAAACTAACCAAAACACGGAGCTAGAGGTAATAATTTTACTTTCGCATTCCCCATTATTACCATTTCAGTTTAAAAAGCAGCATTGACAGAATTTTGTGGTTTTATCATTCATTATTGTTTTGCCTTAAGATGTGAGCCCATCCGTCTACAAAAATTTTTTGGTTTGTGGTTGATTGCCTTTGGGTGAAACCATACTGTATTCGAATATGTTTTGTTGCTTTACTAAAATTTGATATAGACAGTAAAAAAATAAAAAACAACAAAGAAAAACCCCGAATCGGGGGAAAGGGGAGAGAGAAGAGAAGGGGGAAAGGGGGGGAGAGAGAGAGAGAGAGAGAGAGAGAGAGGAAGGGGAGAGAGAAAGAAAAGAAAAGAAAGGGGGAGGGGAGAGAGAGAAGAAAAAGGAGGAGAGAGAGAGAGAGAGAGAAGAGAGAGAGAGAGAGAGAGGGGATAGGAGAGCACTTTTCAGGAAAGTTGTACAATTGTATTTTTATGGATAAAACACAGGCTGTTCCCGTGATTAAAAGATGATGTGTTACCTTGGGATGATCACACTGAGGTTTTAGAAAATAACTTCGGTGCGTTCTCTCTAAGAACAAAATTTGGCAATTTAGATTTTTTTTTGCCTAAGCTTACACAGTTGGAGACTGATGATTAGAATACGTTGGGGATGACATTTTTAAAGACGATAGATTTGAATGCTTTGTAGATGATTTATCCAGCGAAGGGAGACAAAAAATACTTTTTAGATGTCGAGGTTAGATACGATAGTAATAATTCTATTGTTGTATGAAATTTTATGATTGATACAAACATACTACCCTTTTAAAAGATAGTTTAGATGATAGTCTATCTTTCTATGTGGATGAAAGATCAGGTGACTGATTCATCTTGTAAAACCAGTGGTTACCAGTCCAGATCAATGACCCCGCTAGATATTCATCAAATTGTACTTTTTTTGTTGAATAGACCCCTTTTAAATGAAATCCAAAATGGTCAAAAGACTTCAAATACATTTTTTAAAGCGACACGGTTAGATGGTTTATAAATTTAACATGTCTTTTTTAAAGATTTTTCCGTTTCTTAAGGGTCAACGTACTTTTGAATAAGCCAAAAGAAAAGATAGTTGTGATACTTTTTTTTTAAAGAAAAACTTGGTGAGGACCCAATACATACTTTTCTATGATCCTTTAAATGAGCAGACTTAGATACAGTCGATAATACGCACAAGGACTGCAGATATCCGCCAAAATTTTTTTTGAGAACACTTTTTGGTCGATGATGTAAAAATTTTATACTTTGGGTTTTTGACACACTCAGTTCATTAAATTTTTTCTGTTTATCACGCAGCACACACGCACGCACGCACGCCCCCCCCCCCCCCCCCCTTCTCTCTCTCTCTTCTCTCTCTTCTCTCTCTCTCTTCTCTCCTCTCTCTTTTTCTCTCCTCTCTCTCTCTCTCTTCACACTCTCTGTCTGCTCTCGTCTGTCTCTCTGTCTCTATCTCTTGTCTCTGCTCTTCTCTCTCTCTCTCTCTCTCTCTCTCTTCCCCTCGTGCGCGTGCGTACGTGGTGCGTGCGGCGGTGTGTTTGGTTTTGTGTGTGTGTGTGTGTTTTGTGGGTGTGGTGTGTGTGTGTGTGTGTGTGTGTGTGTGGGGGTGCACGCGCCGGTATTGTAGTACTTTTGTATTATGCAAAATCTCCAAACAGGGGGCGGGGACGGGCCCGAGCCAGACAAAAACCCCAAAAAGAGGACACGTCCTTCCGTGTTTAAATCAGTCGTCAGCTCAGAGGTATCTATGTCCTCGGGGATTCGTGTTTTGCTGTTTATTTTGCCGGCATTTTTATCGCTCCCCTTATCACCTGTGTTGCCTAACTCTTTTTTTTTCTTTAAAAGTTTGTCTATTGTTGTTATTGTCTAATTACTTTTTTTATTTTTGTCATTGTCGTTTATCTGTTTTCGGTTGTTTTTTTGTTGCCTGTTTTTTGTTTTGTCACTGCAAACCCGTTTGTTTTTCGGTCGTTTCATGTATTGTCATTGCTTCGTTTTTTTTTTCCTGTTTTGTTGCAATTACCACGGCTTTAGCCCCCAGAGGTTAAAAAACAGTTTCAAAATGTCATCGGTTTTAAAAAACCGTTAAAACCGTTATTTTGATTTTTTTCTTATCTCACAAAGCACTGGGCCCATTTTTAACCGGTTTGGAAAAATGGGGGTACGTTTTTATGCTTCGCTCTTCTGTTTTTTTGTAGTTTCATTTTTCCCGTTTTTTATCCCCGCCATTTTTGCTGATCTGTCGCTTTTGTGCAATTTGTTTATTGTTTTTTGCTGTCATGTTGTTTTACCGGCACTGATTGTTGTCATGAGTTTTTTTGTCTTCTTTTTTATTGTTTTTTGTTTGTATTTTTGATGACATTGAACGAGTACTTATTTTTTTATTTTTGTCTTTTAACCCGTTGGTTATTTTGTCTTTTTGCACACTTTTTTTCATTTTTGTCATTGCTATTCAGCCTTTGCGGGGGTTTTTGATGTTGCGTACTTCTTTTTTGTCATTTAGTGTACCCGTTTCGTATTGTTTTGTCGTATTTCCCGTTGTTTTTGCTGCTACTGAGAAGAACGGTTAACTGGGAACATTCTAGAGATGATGAGACCGGGCATTTTTTTGTGGGGTCACAACTTGAGATACGCGAATGATCTATTGTGTCGGATGGTTATGCGGTTTGGTGTATTTATCAAAAAAAAAAGCTGAAGATTTTATGGATTTAAAAGGAAAAAGAGGACTGCCCCACTCTTTTCCCTTTTCATATGACGGGGGGGGAAATGGTAAAATCTAGCTGTGTCACGCAAGACCGCTTGAAGTCTGGGATACATATGGTTTGGGGTGGGGGGTGGTGATAATATCGTTGTGGTTACTGGGGTTTTAGGGGGAAGTACGTTTTTTATAAAAGGTTTTGATGTCGCAGTCTGACGCAGATTCCGTACAAAGCATGTGCGGGCAGTGGACCGAGATTTTAAATGTTGTGTATCATGGTGAGGGGGAGAGAGAAAATGGGGGTCAACAACGTCCCGGTTTTGGTGCCACGGTTTCATTTTCAATCACTAGCATTTTTTTGTGACGGTTTCTATTCTGATCCTTTTTCTTTCCTTTTTTTTCTCCAATGGGCAGACATGTTGTTGTGTTTTGACGTAATAATAAGGATGATGTGGGTGTGGAGGAAGGGACGTCTTAATCTTCTTAACCAACCCCCCGTCTTATCGTCGCGCATGGCACCCCTCTTAACATTGGCACTTGTACTACCCTGAATGTAGCCCCCGATTTTCCATTGACGTCCGGTCTTAAGACATTCCCTGATGTACATTATGAAATTATTGACGTCTCCCTCTTTTGCTGTGGCCACCATGTTCACGATAACCGTTGTAGTTTTTTAAAATAACCCGCCTTTTACTTGTTCTTTATTTGTTTTGGAGGATAAAGAACTACGCATGACGTCGCCAAACCACCCCCTGACGTCGTGGGGAGCCCCGTGTCACCACGCGCGTGACGTGGTGATTTCCCTCAAAGGAACCAAAGTAAAAAAGAACACGTTTTCACAGAAAATTTAAAAATTTACAAGCCGAGCGTGAGTATTCTTTGTGGGCTAGGATGTGCCCTATCCGCTAAACGCGTCTGATTCTACCCCTTTCGACGAGTTTTCTGTGACTCGTGAGAGATCGTCGCTATGCTCTCTGACGCGGGAAAAGAACGGTGAACAAGAGAAAGATCACACCCGCTCAGACGCCAACGTTCTGGTACCCTCTCCCCAAAATTTCCGACAGTCACAGTTCCCCCGACCTGGTCAACCCGTTCCGGGAAAACACGGGGTACACCAAAGGGGTAACTCAGCACCAAGTGTTTCCCAAAGGGACACGAGAAAGGGTGAACAACACTGTCCCCGTTTCCCTGTTGATGCCCCTTTTGGTCATCCGCCCAGCATTGGACCCCGCTATAGAAAAGTATTTTGCTGTGCGAGCTGTGGGGAAACAAAGCAGGATGTTGGGGAGATAGCAGCCACCTCGAGGCGGAATGTCGTCGGTCCGTCCCCAGGAGGGGACATCGTCATGAAGAAGGCGGTCTCGCCCCGTCACCCCCGCTGTAGTCACCACGAATGACCCGGCCCCCCTCCAAAACGAAGAGCCCAAAATCACCCTCGTTCACCACGCACTAACACCCCCCCTCTCTCAGGCCACCATGGTTACCATAACAAAGACCCCCGTAATGACGACAATTTGTTGTGTTCGCCTGGGTTCAGCCGCGGCCAACCTTTTACCTTGAAAAGAGATTTTCACCACGGACGAGAAAGTACACACGGTCACCAGTTCTCTTTGGGGAAAAACTAGGGGATGATCAAACAGGGCAAAAAACCATCAGGCGGGAAATTTCCCCGGAAATTTTATGCAGGGAAAAAAAAAAAAGGGGCCCTTTGGGGGAAAAAAAATTTAAAAAAAGG
>JAFLJL010002600.1:0-54570 GCA_018398815.1 Conus ventricosus | reverse complement strand
TTGACTGTAATACGAGGACTTACGCCCCACCTGGATCTAAAGTTAGTTTTAAGAACTGGAAACGTGCAAATTCCCATATTGTTTACGCAGACTTCGAGTCGCTATTGTTCCTTAAGGGCCAGCCACAAAAACTTCGAAAAACAGTCTTAATGAGTAATCATCAGATTTGTTCATTTGCTTTCATTGTTGTCAGGTCGGATGGCGCCCATTCAACACCAGAATTATATAGAGGACCAGATGCTGCAGAAACTTTCTTAAAACGCATGCAGAAAGTGCGTAATGACTGTTCTAATAATCTAAACTTATCTGAAATCATGATGACGCCCGAAGACCAACAACAGTATGACTCAGCCACACATTGTTGGATTTGTGGTTTAGAACTAATGTCTAACAGTGAGGAAGCCAATCCGACAGTAAGAGACCATGATCACATTAGCGGAAAGTTCAGAGGAGCAGCACACAGTAAATGCAATCTTCAACTAAAGTTTGAACCAAAGACATGGAAGCTGCCTATATCTTTCACAACTTGCGAGGTTACGACTCTATCTTATAATGCAAGCAGTAACCGACGCTTTCAGGGTGTCATGCATTGCGCAGTCATCAGAAAAGTACATGTGTTTCACTTTAAATAACATGTCTTTTTATGACTCTATGCAGCACATGATGGGTTCATTAGAGTCACTAGCTATGTCCTTAAAGTCCTGCCCAATAACAGAAGAATATTTTGACCCAACTCTTGTTAGAAAGGGCGTTTACCCTTACGAGTACATGAACAGTTGGGAAAGGTTTGACGAAGACACACTTCTCCTAAAGGCGCGTTCTTTTCTAGTCTTAGAGGAAAGGACATTAGTGATTCTGATTACCAGCATGCTCAAGATGCGTGGCAGAAGTTAGAGTGTAAAACAATGGGAGACTATCAATATGTCCAATATGTCCAATATGGACAGCTTTTTGAATAAAAAAGATGAGTTTTTTACAAGAATACACGAAATTAAACCTAGTATAATTGGTCTCACAGAAATAAAACCCAAGAATGCTAAGAATTTCATCGAATCAGAATACCATATTCCAAACTACGATATGTTCTTAAATAACAAAATAAGTAGAGGGGTAGCATTATACACAGAGAAATCCTTAAACGCACGTGAATGTGAAGAACTAAACACATCTGAGTT
The DNA here is from genome assembly GCA_018398815.1 of Conus ventricosus. Classification (NCBI taxonomy): domain Eukaryota; kingdom Metazoa; phylum Mollusca; class Gastropoda; order Neogastropoda; family Conidae; genus Conus; species Conus ventricosus. The sequence goes on along the minus strand of JAFLJL010002600.1, from coordinate 53,395 downwards.
CCAGGAAAGTGTATGGTGCACATTTAATACCAATGATAGAAACACAGTGTTACTTGGCTGCATCTATAGAAGTCCTAATGAGAGTTCTGAAGCTAATGATGAAAAAATGTTTGACCTGTTAAAATCTGATATAATGTTAAAATTTGATAAAGTATTGATCATGGGTGATTTCAACTACCCATTTGTCAGATGGGATGGAAAGTGGCCAGGGGAGAAAAGGTGAGCAAATTGTGGAAAGAATCAATGATGCATACTTGATGCAGAAAGTAAACAAACCAACAAGGAGGAGACTAGGACAGAACCCAACTTTGGATGACTGGATATTAGTGAATGAGGATAATCTTATTTCAGATATTACACACCAGGATCCAGTTGGAAAAAGTGACCATGATGTGTTGTCCTTTGAATTTTATGCATTAAAAAACTACAACATGAAACCAAAGGCAAGATATATTTTTAACCTAAACAAAGGAAATTATAACCAATTGAGAAGTATTATAAGTAACCACGATTGGACAACTATGGACCAAATGAATGTAGAAGATAGTTGGAATCACCTCAAAGGAGTACTAACAACAGGTATGGAAGAGTGCATTCCAAAAGTGAAAATAGGTTCAGTAAAAAAACATAAAGCCGATATGGATGGATGGAAAAGCATTTAAAACAATCAAAAAGAAATATAAGATGTTCAAAAGATACTTGTGCACCAAATCAGGACGGGATTACTTAAGATAATTATATTGAAATAAGGAATTTAACCAACAGACTTGTTAAGAGAAGCCGTAAAAATTACGAAAGAGAAATAGGTAAAGAAAGTAAAAGTAACCCCAAAATGTTCTGGAAATATGTTAAAGAAAAGATAAAAATAAACACTGGAATAGGCACATTGAAAAGGAAAGATGGAAGTTTGGTAGATAATGATAAAGAAAAGGCGGAAACGCTAAACGGCCTTCTTCTCTAGCGTTTTTACACGTGAGGACATAAGTAGTGTCCCAAACTTACCAGAGTGTTCCCGATCTGATGGGGTATCTATATGTGATGTAAGGGTAACCACACATGCAGTTAAAAGCAAATTGAAAGAATTAAATCCTAACAAGTCTCAGGGTCCCGATCTCATTCCACCACGAGTGTTAAAAGAAGTAAGTGATGAGATAGCTAGTCCACTATGCAATATATTTAACAAATCCCTAGAAACAGGATCCTTGCCTAGAGATTGGAAGACTGCAGAGGTCACAGCTATATTTAAAAAAGGTTTCCCAAAACAGACCCAGGTAATTACAGGCCGGTGAGTTTGACTTGTATTGCATGTAAGATTTTAGAGAGCTTTGTAAGGGATGTGGTAGTTGCTCATTTTACTGAAAATGACTTATATGCTAAATGCCAACATGGATTTAGGAAAGAGGAGATCATGTGTCACACAATTACTAGAAGTAATAGACAACCTAACAGAATGGTAGATAATGGGGAGCCAATTGATATAATGTACTTGGATTTTAGAAAGGCATCTGATTCTGTCCCCACGAAAGGCTGCTAACTAAACTAAAAGCATATGGAGTAATTGGTAATGTTTTAAACTGGATCAGAGGTTTTCTTAAAGGAAGGTCACAGTTAGTGAGAGTGGGAGAAGAGAGATCCAAGACATCTGAGGTCCTAAGTGGAGTTCCACAGGGTAGTATCCTAGGGCCCATATTATTCACTGTGTTGAAAGATGCTTTCTATAGTGTGGATTGAATATAATGTTATTTATGACAGGCATGCAACCAGACGAACTTAAATTGAAAAATAATGAGGGGACGCAAATAGGCCGTAAGGCCTAAGGCTAAAAAAAGCCGGTCCCTATTACTACTACTACTACTACTACTACTACTACTACATGATTCGTACTTGAGGGCTGACGTTTGTTTGTTGGCGGACGTCTTTGAAAATTACAGAAAGACCTGCATGAAACATTACAGTTTGGATCCTGCGCATTATATTTCTGCGCCCGGGATGAGTTGGGACGCTTTCTTAAAATTTACTGGAGTACAGATTGATTTATTGTCTGACCTACCAATGATTCAGATGATTGAAAACGGATTGCGCGGAGGAATTAGTATGGCGTCGCATCATTACTGTAAAGCAAACAACAAATACTTGGACGACTATGATCAAGTAAAAGGTCTAACTATCTCATGTATTTAGATGCAAACAATCTGTATGGATGGGCAATGGCGCAATCACTTCCATTACGCAACTTTAAAATGTACACAGGCGGCGATCCAAAAATATTCAAAAGGCATTAAAGTGGTTGAACAGTTTAACGCCAGATCAACAGCGTGGTTTCATTCTAGAAGTTGACTTAGAATATCCTCAGGAACTCCATGCCCTGCATAATGACTATCCATTAGCAGCAGAAAGTCTAAAGATGGCAAAAACAGAACCACCTAAACTTGTGCTAATCTTCGGGGCAAAAAAAATTATGTCTGTCATTACAGACTTCTACAATTTTATTTAAGGCATGGTTTGAAGTTGACAGCCGTTCATCGTGTAATTGCTTTTGATCAAGAACAGTTCATGAAACCATACATAATGAAGAACACTGATCTCAGAACTAAATCCACAGATGCTTCAGAAAAGACTTTTTCAAGCTGATGAACAACAGCTGTTTTGGAAAGACTATGGAGAATCCGCACAAGCGTAAAGATGTCAGATTGGTCACCAGAGAAAACGAAGCAATTAAGCTGACTTCTAAACCTAATTATCAGGACTTTAGAAGATTTCATGATCAGCTTTTTGGTATAATGATGAAAAAAAAGAAAGTCAAATTGGACAAACCCGTTTTTATTGGGTTTACTGTTTTAGAATTATCAAAGCTTTTGATGTTAGAATTTCTTTATGACTACTTTAAGCCCTTGTATCCTGAGTCCAGAGTACTTTACACAGATACAGACAGTTTTGTTATAGATATCCCTACTGAAGATATCTATAAAGACATGGAATTAGAAGTAGCTAAAGGGCATGCGGGATGGTACGACACATCTGATTATCCTAAAGATTCGCCTTTGCATTCAATTACTAACAAGAAGGTTTTAGGAAAGATGAAGGATGAATTATCTGGAAAGGTGATCAAGGAGTTTGTTGGGTTAAGGTAAAAAATGTACAGTATTTCAAGCCAGGAGAAACTATCAAAAAAGCAAAGGAATATCTCGCAGTGTTGTGCAGTCAAACATATCGCATGACAACTACAAAGAAGCATTGTTTAATAAACATACTTTTCATCATGACAACGTAAAACTACGATCTAATCTACATGAGATCAACACAACTGTTGTAACAAAGAAGTCATTAGATAGAACAAACACAAAACGTGTGTTTGTTAATCCAGAGTTTTCATATGCAATTGGGCACTGGAGAACAGCATAATTATATATCTTCTTCAGGTTTATATTCGGGTTCATATTTTTCCTCAAATTTATCTAGAAAATCAATCATATTATCTTCCAATTCATCCAAATTTTTTCTCATGTTTGCTTGGTGTGCTCGAATTTTTTTTATTATTTCAAGATATTCTTTATCCCATTTTTGATAGTCAAAATTTGGGATTTTGGGCTGTAGGTGATCTGGATGGTTTAGCATGTGTTGCTGAACCCTCACAATTATTTCTTTAATTGCAGAATTCGTATCATATGATTCTCGTATTAATTCCAAGGTTCTTTATTTATCATTCTTGCTACCTCTTTTTGATTCCATTTCAGTTCCAGGTTCTTTCTTTTGGCCTTCCATTTTAAACCAAAATATATTTACGTAAATCAGTTAAAGCGGAACTGTGTCTGGTGGGATTATCTGCAGTTCTTCCTTCACAAAAGATCTTTGAGGAGCTGGTTGTTTTGTTGTGTCAGTTTCTCGTAAATAATACACGGGCGGATTCATCTTTACAATTCTTTTTATTTCATATGGGTCAACACTCCAAACTGGATCTGTTGCCCTGAAGCGAGTGTCCCCTTCTGCTTCTCCGGTAAATATAGGTACCTTACTTTCAAACCAAACGGTAATAGTTTGCTGGTTGTACTGGAGTCTTCAACAGCATTTATTGTTTGTTTTTTGATTGCTTGTACTGGTTTTTAGCCCTTTAAATTCTTCATTATTCATTGCGCGCAAAACTGAGGGCAGTCTTCTAACCCATTCTGTGTTGCAAGAATTGTCAATCAGCTCTCTGTGATACTGGTAGGAAAAAAGTCTTTCAGATAACTGTTTGTTAAAGTTTTCAACTAAAGCCTGTGATCTGTGAACTCCTGGAATGCCTCTTTTAATGGTAACTCTATGTTTTAATAATAATTGATTCATTGGCCTTTAAATTCTTTTCCATCATCGACTTGAATCATGCGAGGATAAGTTAACGGGCCTCGTTGATATATTAGTTGTATAGCAACAGCAACAGCAGAAGCACTCTTTTGTGTTAATGGTTCTGCATCTTTGTATCTTGAAGCTATGTCAATGACTGTAAGTGCGTACTTAAATCTTTTTTGCCTAATCGTATCATGGGGTAAATATAGAAGATCCATTTGATGGGTGTCGTTCGGTATTGTATTCACAAAGTGTGGTCTCTGTATTCGCCTAGGCGCTGGTAAATAAATTTGCCAAATCGCTTGTTTTGATAACCATTTCTTTGCTGTTTGTTCACTGACTCCGCTGCTTGGCTTAGCTTTCTTATTGCCGTGATTCCCTTCCAATATCCTTTTTGGGGAATAATAGATTTTGTTCATTTTTATTCAGCCAATATTATGCGCAACAAAATACACAACAGTCATACCAAAGACGATAAACGCGATTTCTTGCATCTTTTGTTTTTCTGATGGATGATAAAAGTCGCTGAATTTTGGTGGGGGCAATGTCTCGATTGGTTTGCCTGTTACAAGATAATACTCTTTTATTGCCTGGTCAACGTCTTTAAATGTGTAAGCTGCATGTCCCTGTTTTTCAGTTTGTTATTAATAAAATCTAACTGCTCAATTCTCTGCTTTCATAGTGATCTTGTGCTGCAGCTAGTTGCTCCATAGCTTAGTTATGTCTTTTTCTCTCGCCGTCATCCCGCAGTTTACTAAATGCGTAATTACTTCCGCTAAAAGCAAGCGCATTCACTACTGCGCCGCCTATCATCATTACGAGTGAAGCCATTTTTATAAATGTATTTTTTTATTTTACATATTGATACTGTCTGGAATTATTCCTTGCTTAACTAAAAAATCTTTCGTAGCAAATGAAGCTGCAATAACAGCAATTAGCTTTGCTGAATCCTCAAAGCCTAGCTTGCCAAGATCTGCTGGTTTTATTTTTAACAAGCTTTTACCAAGCATTGTGTATCCTACACTTAGCCCCCAATAACAGCAGAATGGTATACAAGGTTGGTAATAGTTTTTTCGGTGCTCATTTTTAAAAAATAAAATAATTATAATTAATAAAAAACATGAACGACGATGATCTGCTACAGCTACAGGGCGGCCTAAACCTTCCTGAACTTATGAATGACCAAGTTGATGACCAAGCTATTATGCCCAAAAGGAAAGGCTGTATTCTTTGCCAGCATGTGGGAAAACAAAACAGTTCCTCGGAAATGAATTCAGCATAGAACAGATTCAACAGATGTCGCCACAAGACATTGAAAAGTATCATAACAGGTATGAAGCGCAACTGGGCTCAAGAATGGTAAAAAGTGTAGGACAAACGGTTCTTAGTTTGTACACTAAACTAGTTAGTAAATTTGCGCCTATTGATTCTGAACAAGATTTTATGTATGATTTAACACAGGATCCAGTTTTAGCAAAGTCATTAGAGTCTCTAGGATGCGATCTATATTACAGATTTGGAACATTACTGTCGCCATTAATCATGGGATTAATTACTTTTAATCATATAGATTTTGTTACCCTTCAAAATGACCAAGCCAGAAAATCAGCAGAATCAGAAAACACTGAATCAGGTGGAGAAAGTGACCAGTAAAAAGCTTGGGGGCGTTGCAGCAGGAAAAAATTAGCAGAGTGGAACAAACAAATAAATTACAGTTTCAATCCCAGATTATTGCCGCTAATCATAGGATTAATTACTTTTAATCATATAGATTTTGTTTCTCTTAAAAATGACCGAGCCAGAAAATCAGCAGAATTCGGTGGAGAAAGTGGCCAGTAAAAAGCATCCTGGGCGTGTTGCAGCTGGAAAAAGAGTAGCAGAGTGGAACAAACAAAGAAAATTAATGTTACAATCACAGACTATAGCCCATAATGAAAAAGTGCTAGATCCGCAGCCAGTTGTTTCAACGCCAGCTATAAAAACACCAGAACAAGAACAAGCTGATTCAAGGCCTACACGCCAAAGTCTTCATGGAATATTGTACTTAAAGCAATTGTCATTTTTGGCGGCATTGCTGCTGGGGGTGGTTATTACGGTTATAAAATATATAAACAAAGACACCAAAAACCAAAGCAGCCAAAAAAATCTCAACCACTAAATACAGAAGCCGAACACAAAAACATGTTAGAACGACCAACGCCAAAAGGTCATTTTGATCCATTTCAGATACAATAATACTTTAAGAACTTAATAATAATTATAAGTTGACTTGAATAAGAACTTGGTTGTACTTAGAGGATGACTTAGTTATGAACTTGAGGTGACTTAAGTTAAGAACTTGGGGTGACTTGATCAAAAACTTATTAAGAACTTAAGGTGACTTAATTAAGAACTTGGGGTGACTTAATTAAGGACTTGGGGTGACTTAATTAAAAACTTAATTAAGGACATGGGGTGAAGGTGTCAAGTGTCTTAAAGTGGAACTGGGGGTCACTTGCTTTGTGACTGAACAGGTTGTGTCTCGCGCGCACCTCAATCAACTAGGCCAAGTGATCACACCGGGTCGTTTGGCGCTGAGCATTGCAGGTCAAGTGATCACACAGGGTCGTTTGGCCTAGTTTGCTGCTACACCCTGCAGCCCTCTTGCTGCTAAAAAGTACACGACTCATTCACATTAACAGTTATAGCAACAGTATATATAAACCCAACACATTGAAAGCTTTCACAATTCTATGGTGACCCGTGTAAATGTTGATAAAGTTGTTTTTTATTTAAGTAGAATATTTTTAAAGGCCAAACAACAACTGTATCTTACATTACTCTTTAGTCACCAGTTTGTTCAATATTTATATTAAATACTTTAGCATATTAAATATTAAAATATAGCTTTTAACAATTAATTCTCTCTCAGAGAACTACGTATAGAAAACTATTAAAGGGAGACAATTACGGGCCGCTGAGAGCATTAACAGCCGTCGTGTGCCAGCAAAGCCACTAATTGCCGCTCTGGGGATCGCCTTACCTGTCCGACGTTGCCGCGTGTTTTGTTAATTTATGGTTAGACTGGTTATAGACTGTTTGAGGGAACGCAGACACTATTTATTATAGATGACTGTTCGGCAGAAAGAGACATAGTAAAAAAAAGAAACACTTTGGCAAAACTAGCCTTCAGTGGAAGACATGCTGGAATAAGTGTGTGGATTTTATGTCAAAAATATAACTCAGTTTTAAAAGACTTTAGAGAACAATTAAAGACTGTAGTTTTATTCCACATGAAAGACAGAGACTCATTTGATGAATGTCTGCGTGAAAATGATGTTATTGAAAACGATCAGGAAAAACACAGGATTAAGCAAAAACTAAAATCTGAAAAATTTAGTAAATTAGTATTGAAAACGGATAATCCTACACAGTATGTTTGTTTGTAAAAAAATCGTTATTTTTTGGTTTATTGAAGTCTTATTTGTCAGAGAACTATAAAACACGGGGTCTAGAGTCAACGGTCGAAACTGGTTGAGACCGGTTGGGCTAGACCCCGTGTTTTATAGTTCTCTTCTGCCTTTGAAGAAGATGTTAAGTTTGATAAAAGCTCTTCTCTCTTCTAAGGGTTTCCATTCTAATTTCCTCATGTTCTTCCTAGTATTCCCTTTTCTCTGATGTGGTTCCCTGTTACGAACCGTGCTGCTCTCTTCTGAATCTTTTCGAGGTTATCAATGTCCTTTAGATGGTAAGGATCCCAAACAGAGCAACCATATTCCAGTACTGGTCTAACCAGTGTTTTGTAGCAGTCGTCTTTAACCTTTTGGGGGCAGTCATTGATATTCCTGTATAAGAAAGCTAAGATGTTATTTGCTTTCTTATATACTAAATTGTAATGTTCTTTCCATTTGCTTGTGGTAACGAATGGAAGATCCTCAACACCAAGGTGCCGGTTCTGTTGGCTTCTTCTTCTTCTTCTTCTTCTTCCGTTAGGCGGCCAACATCGTTATGTCGATGATTATGTCGCTTCCACTGTTGTTGTTGTTGCTGCTGCTGCTGCTGCTGCTGCTGCTGCTGCTGCTGCTGCTGCTGCTGCGCTGCTGCTACTGCTGCTGCTGCTGTTGTTGTTGTAGTTGTAGTATTTGTTGCAAGATAGCCAAGTTGTCACGAGTTTGTCACGAGGCCTACGACGTTTGACCCATCTAGGGTGGCGGAATTATTCATTTATTTATTGTCGTTGCTGTTGTCGTGTATCGTCCCTTAATGTGGCTTGTGGTGCGGTTGCACCTTGGTGTAGTTCAGCTCAACTTCGGTTTGCTTTCTCTCTCTCTCTCTCTAATTCCACTGCCGTGCTATTCATCCTGCAGGTTCATGGGTGGCTGGTACCTTTCTCTCGAACTTGCTGTCTATCGGCCTCTCGCCTGTCTTTTTACCTGTCGCACGTGCTTCATTTCTTTTAGTTTGAAGTATGCTCACTCTGTGACGCAGCGTGGCATGTTGGCCGCCATCGCTGAGGGAGGTTAGCTCTTCACTCGAGCGGAAGATGTCTCTGGGAGCGCCTGCTCCGGTCTTGGTTCTTCACCGTATCATCGAGGGTACAGTCGGTATCTTCAATTCCTACAGTCGGCCTGTAGGAGAGGGACATCATTCTTCTTTCTCCGCATCTGCGCTTCTGTCTCTCGACTGGACAGAGGGCAGAGAGAGTCGTTTGACCCGCCTCTTCTGGGTCACCACGGGTAGCTGGTAAGCATCAGTTTCGTGGTTTGTTTGTTTTGGTTTGTTGTTGTTAGCCGGCTTATTCTTCTCTTTGCGCAATTTTCTTTTGTTTTCAAAATTGTAAAAGAAATATTGTTTGAGACCTTTTCTCTGGTTAATTCAATCTTTAACCTGGCCATTCTAAATTATATCCAAAATTCTTTCTCCTGTTTATGCATCTGGTGATGCGGTAGTCGGTGGGGATGGGAGAGAACTGGTGATTCAGGGTTGGAACTTGCTTGGTCTCGCTCGTCCGCCCCTGTCACATTCGCCGGACTCTTATTCTTCGGCCACCGTCTGTTTGTGTGTTGCAAGGAGAACGAGTTTTATGTTCGCGAGTGTGCGTACGCATGATTTGTCGTTCGGATGCGTGGTTGGAGATTTGTGTTATTTTGAAATGTGGCTATAAAATGTGACAATTATGCCATTGAATTATTATTTGCAAATGTGGTGGCAGTTATTAAGCGATGGTCGCTGTGTTGGTTTATTTCCTAAGAAAGGGAAAATGTTAAACGTGAGTGAGAGAAGGGTGAAGATAATTCATATTTGTTTTATAGCCTGTTGATTTAATGCAGTCTTTTACCTGCTTCGTGTGAGAAGACTCTAACGAACATCCTGACTTGATTGGTTTACTGTGTTATGCTCAGGTCTGTGTTGAGCTGGGGTTGTTGGTGCATTTAGTAGACTTCCCCTCGCCCATCATGCGAGTGGCTGTTAAGATTTAGCAGCATGGGTCAGACTGTACTGACGGCGGGGTTCCAGTACCCTTCTTTCTTCCTTCTTCCTTCCTTCTCCCTTCCCTCCCTTTCTTCTCTCCTCCCAGCTACGTTTCCCCCCCCCCCCCATCCCGGGGGCTTCACCCGGAGTCTGGACTGGTTGGTGCCACGTGCTGGTTGAGGCCACGCTCTGGCTGGGACCGCGGACTGGATGGTGCCACGTGCTGGTCGAGGCCACGCTCTGGCTGGGACCGCGGACTGGATGGTGCCACGTGCTGGTGAGGCCACGCTCTGGCTGGGACCGCGGACTGGATGGTGCCACGCGCTGGTTGAGGCCACGCTCTGGTCGGGACCGCGGACTGGTAGAAAAGCCCGCGGCTTGACTGGCCGGCCCTGATCCCCGTCCAGGACCTCCAGTAACAACGCCACGTTCCCCCCCCCCCCCCCCTCCGGGACGCGCTCTTCACTGCCTGCTTGTGTGTCGAGGGTGTCAGCTTTGAGCGACTCCCTTCAAGAACCGACCCGGTTCGGAGCACCTAGTGCGACAGGGTGCTCCAGTAGACTTGACGGAGCCAGGGGTGTGGAGGCACTCCATGGTGTGGGAAGGGATGGATGCTGGAAATGTTTATTTATAATTGTGTATATGTTATACGTGATGAGATGTTGTGGTTGTGATTGTGCACGTCGTATGGTGAAATGCTTGATTGTGATTGTGCATGTTATGTGTGTTGGAATGTTTGATTGTGATAGTGCATGGTGCGTGTGTTGAAATATTTATTTGCGATTGTGTGTGATGTGAATAAATGGGGTGTTGTATCGTAATCTTTATTGTGTGGTCTCTTGCGGGGCGTGTGAGGTCAGTCACTCCCTTCACTCCCACCTAGACCGATCCTGTCAGGGCAGACCTCCAGGGGTCGGTCGTGACAATTGTGGGGGCTCGTCCGGGATGTGAAGGGCTCTGACTGTCTCTCTCGTTGCGCGGAGTACCTGTTTAGGTTTGTCTGTTTTGTATATGTTTAGTCAGTTTGTCGTGTTTGTTCGTGGGTGGTTGGCTGGGTGACTCTAGTGTGAAGGGAGTCTCTGGGTGGCCTGAAGGAACATCGGTGTGACCGGGGGGTCGAGGTGAGACCGAGGGGAGTCGACCGCGTCCAGACCTCTTCCGCCGGGTACCTCACGCAGGTACGGCCGTAAAGTCTTGCCTTTCTGTTGCCGCTCAGTCTGCCATTCCTGTTTTGTAGTTAGCCAGTTTTTTTGTTTTTTTTTACCAGGTTATTGAGTACAGGGGGTTGTATCGGGCGTTAGTGTCCTTTTTTTTCCTCTCTCGGATTCCGTCTGCCAGTTTGTTTGTTTTTTTTTTCGGCCAGCCCCACTGCACTGTTGCTCGTGCTGTGGAGCGCGGTGTTGCCAGAGTGGGGGCAGCGGACATAGTTTTTTTTTTTTTTTTTTTTTGGTGAGCCCCACCGCACTGTTGCTCGTGTTGTAGAGCGCGGTGTTGCCAGAGTGGGAGCAGCGGAACTTGTCCGCACACACGCACACACACACATACACACATATACACACACCCCTAAAATATTTGTTTTTCAAGTGGAATTGTCTTTCCCCTGTATTTGATAACTGTAGGATATAGTTGTCATGGCAATGTCCGGTGCTGGTGGTATGGCTACTCGGGCGTCGAAGAAGAAGGGTCTTCTAAATGTAGTCCCCACTATTAGTACCAGCACTTCGACTACAGTGACTTCCACTTATTCCAGTGCTGTAGCCGATAGTCCAGCGAGTACTTTCACTTCTTCTTCGCTAGGGGATTTTCCTGCTGAGACCCCGACTGGCACTTCCGCTCGGAAGCGTCAGAGTATAGCGAAGCAACTGTGGGCTTCTGTTGAGTCGCAGAAACCAAAGCCCCCTCTTCTCCATGCTTCCCTCGTAAGGAGTATGCCCCGGGGGACTTTCCTCATGGGAAGGTCGAGACCCAAGGGACGGGTCAGACGGGTCATCCTCCCGTGTCGGGGAGTGGTGAACCCCGCCCAGGACATCACCTCCGTCCTGATGTTTCTGGAGCGGCAGCGTAGGGAAGAGGCTGCTCAGCGTAGGGAAGAGTTGGATAGGATGGAGGCTCTGCGCAGAGAGGAGACTGACAGACAGGAGATTCTGCATAGGGAAGAGGCTATGCTGCGCAGAGAAGAGGCTGCCCGACAGGAGGCTCTTCGTAAGGAAGAGGCTGCCCGACAGGAGGCCCTTCGTAAGGAAGAGGCTGCCAGACAGGAGGCCCTCGTAAGGAAGAGGCTGCCAGACAGGAGGATCAGCGTAGGGAAGAGGCTGCTCAGCGTAGGGAGGAGGCTGCCAGACAGGAGGATCAGCGTAGGGAAGAGGCTGCTCAGCGTAGGGAGGAGGCTGCCAGACAGGAGGATCGGCGTAGGGAAGAGGCTGCCAGGCAGGAAGCCCTCCGTAGGGAAGAACTAGACAGGATGGAGGCTCTGCGTAGGGAGGAGATGGAACAACTTCTTTCGCGGTCTCCCGCATCTGTAAATCAGGGGTTGATCGACAGGCAGGTGATAGAGTTAGAGGCCCAAAGTTAAAGCTTCCAGAGTTCAGACCTAGTGAGGACATTGATATGTTCCTAGAGCATTTTGACAAGGTTGCTAGTTCATACCAATTGTCTGAGGAACAAAAGGCTATGCACCTTTTTTCTGGATTATCTGGTGCTGCAAGGGAGTGTGTGCTCACTCTAAATCAAGGTGCGTCTTATGCAGACATGCAGTTGGCTCTGCGTAAGCGTTTCCACCTTACCCCAGAGACGTACAGGAGGAAGTTCAGGTCCATGAAGAAGAATAACGACGAGACCTTCGTGCAGTTTGGTGATAGGCTGCGCAAAACGCTAGGGTACTGGCGTCAGTTGGCTAAGTTGGAGCTGGAGGATCTGATCCTCATTGAACAGCTCACCAACACTGTGTCCCAGAGTTGAGGATCCGGATAGGCGAGACAGCACCTCAGGATTTCGCGGCTGCGATTCATACCGCTGAGGTGTTTGCTGAAGCTCGCAGGGCTTATGGGCATCGCCCAGATATGGAGAGGAAGCCCACCACAGGATTTAGTGGCGATAAGGCGCCGACAACTGCTAGCGGGGTGAACAAGGCAGGCAGTTCATCGGGGATTTCAGCGCCCCGACTGTGTTTTCTTTGTGGTCGTCCTGGCCACATTAGGAAAGATTGCCCTAAAGCCGCTGGTGGTCATGGGGCTAGTCCTTTCCAGCACCCCCGCGCCTCGGCTAACGTGGGGGTCCATCCAAGCTTCTGGTGGTACAGAGTGTCCAGTGTTTCTTTCTGTTGTTGGTTCATCCTTGGTCGACACCATCAGGGATTCGGGAGCATCAACACTCTTTGTGGATAGGATTTAGTTTCCCCTAAGGGCCCGGCGGGGGCGCCAGTTACGATGTGTGCGGGTTGGAGGCTGGTTTTACTCCACCCGTCCTTCAGTACTCGTTTCTATCTCCACCCCCTACTTCTGTGGCGAAGTATGGGCCATCGCGGTGGAGCGACCTCTGTATTCCCTTATCGTAGGGAATACTATCACCTTCGCAGACGGACGCAGTCAGTCCGTGTCTACGGATTTGCCCGTACAGGCGTGTGTGGGAGTCACCACACGCGCCAAAGCTAAGAAGCAGGAACAGGAATTGCGTCCCGTTCTTCAGCCGATCTCTGACGAGGTTCTGGCAAGGGCCGATCCTGCTAGCATTATCCGTCTTCAGGCCAGGACTTGGATGTCCAACGCCTTCAACAACTTGTGGATCGTCCGCTCAGTCGGCCCGACACGCCAAGGTGAGCTTCAAGCTCCACAAGGGGATCCTCTTTAGGGTTTTCACTCAGGCAGATCGTGTGGCCAAGCAGCTTGTCGTTCCCCAAAGCTTGAGAGAATCTGTTCTCCGGCAGGCCCACGATTCCCCCATGGCAGGTCATATGGGCTCCAAGCGGACTCTCGACGCGAGTAAGACAAGACTTCTTTTGGCCAGGGATGAACTCACAGGTTAGGCAGTACTGCCGCAGTTGCGATACCTGCCAACGGACAACGCCTAAGGGTCGCTTGAAGCGTGTTCCCCTGGGGTCAGTGCCACGGGTTGGGGAGCCATTCAGAAAGGTTGGGTCGACCTGGTGGGACCCATTAATCCACCATCCAATCGCGGTCACCGCTACATTTCGGTAGCGGTAGACTACGCGACTCGATGCCCAGAGGCTGCCCCGCTTAGGACTATCGATACCCCTACTATTGCTGAATCTCTCAGGCAGATTTGGACGCGCCACTGGCGTGCCCAAGAAGAAGTACGGCCGGAAGTTTGTACTGGAGAGCAATCATCATCCTCTCCAGTGCTTGGACCGGATCCGGCCAGTCAGTCGTCGACTCATGAGTTAGGCAGTGGAACTGCAGAGTCATGCGTTCACTTTCCGTCATATCAAGGGTTCTGTAATACGGATGCTGACTATCTTAGCCGAGCTCCGTAGTCAGCACATTGGAAAATCGGTCAGAGGGACACTTCCCCTCAACCAGGGTTATATCCCTTTTGGTCTTTGTATCAGGTGTACTGACAGTTTTCACTTCAGTGATGTTAACGGTAGTGAATCACCAATGGTTCGGATTGTTACTTTCATGGTTGGAAGGTTTGCTTAGTTGTTTGATAAATGTAGTATTATGTATTTCCCTGTATGATTCTATCGTAGAATGTTTGTATTGGATTCCTCGTACTCTGTCGAGCACAGAGAGTTGGGTTCGGTCCCATTGTTGTGAATTTGCACATGCGTCAAGGTTCAAAGGAGCACTGTATCTCAGAGAAACAGATGCTTTTAGAAGGGGGGTTTGTCACGAGTTTGTCACGAGGCCTACGACGTTTGACCCATCTAGGGTGGCGAATTATTCATTTATTTATTGTCGTTGCTGTTGTCGTGTATCCGTCCCTTAATGTGGCTTGTGGTGCGGTTGCACCTTGGTGTAGTTCAGCTCAACTTCGGTTTGCTTTCTCTCTCTCTCTCTCTAATTCCACTGCCCGTGCTATTCATCTGCAGGTTCATGGGTGGCTGGTACCTTTCTCTCGACTTGCTGTCTATCGGCCTCTCGCCTGTCTTTTTACCTGTCGCACGTGCTTCATTTCTTTTAGTTTGAAGTATGCTCACTCTGTGACGCAGCGTGGCATGTTGGCCGCCATCGCTGAGGGAGGTTAGCTCTTCACTCGAGCGGAAGATGTCTTGGGAGCGCCTGCTCCGGTCTTGGTTCTTCACCGTATCATCGAGGGTACAGTCGGTATCTTCAATTCCTACAGTCGGCCTGTAGGAGAGGGACATCACTTCTTCTTTCTCCGCATCTGCGTTCTGTCCTCTCGACTGGACAGAGGGCAGAGAGAGTCGTTTGACCCGCCTCTTCTGGGTCACCCACGGGTAGCTGGTAAGCATCAGTTTCGTGGTTTGTTTGTTTTGGTTTGTTGTTGTTAGCGGCTTATTCTTCTCTTTTGCGCAATTTTCTTTTGTTTTCAAATGTAAAAGAAATATTGTTTGAGACCTTTTCTCTGGTTAATTCAATCTTTAACCTGGCCATTCTAAATTATATCCAAAATTCTTTCTCCTGTTTATGCATCTGGTGATGCGGTAGTCGGTGGGGATGGGAGAGAACCTGGTGATTCAGGGTTGGAACTTGCTTGGTCTCGCTCGTCGCCCCTGTCACATTCGCCGGACTCTTATTCTTCGGCCACCGTCTGTTTGTGTGTGCAAGGAGAACGAGTTTTTGTTCGCGAGTGTGCGTACGCATGATTTGTCGTTCGGATGCGTGGTTGGAGATTTGTGTTTTTTGAAATGTGGCTATAAAATGTGACAATTATGCCATTGAATTATTATTTGCAAATGTGGTGGCAGTTATTAAGCGATGGTCGCTGGTTGGTTTATTTCTAAGAAAGGAAAATTAAACGTGAGTGAGAGAAGGGTGAAGATAATTCATATTTGTTTTATAGCCTGTTGATTTATGCAGTCTTTACCTGCTTCGTGTGAGAAGACTCTAACGAACATCCCTGACTTGATTGGTTTACTGTGTTATGCTCAGGTCTGTGTTGAGCTGGGGTTGTTGGTGCATTTAGTAGACTTCCCCTCGCCCATCATGCGAGTGGGCTGTTAAGATTTAGCAGCATGGGTCAGACTGTACTGACGGCGGGGTTCCAGTACCCTTCTTTCTTCCTTCTTCCTTCCTTCTCCCTTCCCTCCCTTTCTTCTCTCCTCCAGCTACGTTTCCCCCCCCCCCTCCGGGGGCTTCACCGGAGTCTGGACTGGTTGGTGCCACGTGCTGGTTGAGGCCACGCTCTGGCTGGGACCGCGGACTGGATGGTGCCACGTGCTGGTCGAGGCCACGCTCTGGTGGGACCGCGGACTGGATGGTGCCACGTGCTGGTTGAGGCCACGCTCTGGCTGGGACCGCGGACTGGATGGTGCCACGCGCTGGTTGAGGCCACGCTCTGGTCGGGACCGCGGACTGGTAGAAAAGCCCGCCGGCTTGACTGGCGGCCCTGATCCCCGTCCAGGACCTCCAGTAACAACGCCACGTTCCCCCCCCCCCCCCCCCCGGGACGCGCTCTTCACTGCCTGCTTGTGTGTCGAGGGTGTCGGCTTTGAGCGACTCCCTTCAAGAACCGACCCGGTTCGGAGCACCTAGTGCGACAGGGTGCTCCCAGTAGACTTGACGGAGCCAGGGGTGTGGAGGCACTCCATGGTGTGGGAAGGGATGGATGCTGGAAATGTTTATTTATAATTGTGTATATGTTATACGTGATGAGATGTTGTGGTTGTGATTGTGCACGTCGTATGGTGAAATGCTTGATTGTGATTGTGCATGTTATGTGTGTTGGAATGTTTGATTGTGATAGTGCATGGTGCGTGTGTTGAAATATTTATTTGCGATTGTGTGTGATGTGAATAAATGGGGTGTTGTATCGTAATCTTTATTGTGTGGTCTCTTGCGGGGCGTGTGAGGTCAGTCACTCCCTTCACTCCCACTAGACCGATCCTGTCAGGGCAGACCTCCAGGGGTCGGTCGTGACACTAGTCCCGGATCATATGTGAAGGAATCCCGCTTATCTGCATCGAGTCTTCAGAAAACCTGGGACAAGGAGCATCGTTGTCCCTGTGGAGGGATAATTCGGCCTCTATCACAGGGTGTCTATGCTAACCTCATGTAGTAGCTTGTACATCATGTTCACTTTTACTAAGGACCAAGTGAGTTGTTGGATCGTTGTGGTTACTCACAAAGTATTGCAATATTGGCTAAATAAAAATCGAGCTGAACGTAGCTGGACAGCTTCCGGTCAATCAACATCCTGTTGTTGGTAGGGGGTGAGATTGATAATGAGTGGTCTCGAAAAGGGCAGACAATATAGCCCATTCTCTGGTGGTCTGGGAGCCGACCTTCAAGTTTCTTCTCAAGTAGCCATGGTAATGGTAATGTTGCTTATAGCCCAGCCGACGCAAAGGGCCATACCAGAGCTGTCACCACGTTAAAATCAACTCACAAGTCATCAAAAAACAAACAAACAAAAACATAAACGCCTTTCACTCATGTCTTTATAATAACCTTCTAAAAACGTACCAGAAATTTCGTTGAAATCTTTTCCTTCGTAAAATCTTAGATCAGATGAAAAATGTCAATCTCTTTCAGAAACTCGAAGATCACGTCAGGTGGGACATCTCTGAACAGGGTTTTCAAGAGTCTTCATAGCTTGGGAGCAATTGTCCTCGATGTGCTTTTATTTCCAGCCGATATCGTCCAAGGTATTTGATGGAGTTCACTTACAGCAGTGTATGATCATGCAGTTCATAAGCAGGCTCTTGTGTTTTCCTGTTTTGGTCATGGGCAAGGTGTTATACTATCTAGAATGGAACGTCATGACCCAGCTCTTCTCACAGCCACTCTGCGAGACTATAGAGATTTTCTTGTACCTGAACATGGTCATGGAGTGCTGCGGCAATCTTGTACACTGCGGTGTTATCCGCCAACACTTGTCTTGTACATGTCAGATTTTTGGCAGATCATTTATGTAGACTGAAAATTAGACATGGTCCCATGACTGATCCTTGAGGTACTCCTCAATGGACATCAAACGAAATTGGAGCTGATTCCATTTACCACCATTGTCTGTCTTTGGGTCCTGAGAGAATCGGCGATCCATACATTGATTTAGCAACTAATGCCATTGTAAAAGACTTTAATGCCTGAGATTCATCTTGTCAAACGCCTTTGCAAAATCATCATGAGAATGTCAGTCTGTTGCGCCTGTTCCGTACACTGAAGTAATTCAATCGACGAACTCCAAGAGTTATATCTCGCATGATTTCTTCCTTCTGAATCTATGCTGTTGCTCACAGAGTATTCTGTGTTGCTCTGAGTGATGCATGATGGCATTCGGGATGATGTGCTCCAACATCTGACATGAAACGCTGCTCAGGAACACTGGACAGTCGTTGGCTGGGTTGTACTGCTGCCCCATCTTGAAAACTGGCGTGACATTGGCATCCTTCTAGTCAAATGGCCCTTTACCAGTAGAAATATACGAGTGGAAAGTGGTAGTTAAAATGGGTCTATTTCTGACACCAGCTCATTCAAGTACAAGTGTGCTGATATCATCTGATCTACCAATTTAGTTTTACTGGTGGCAAATCCCTTAATGGTCTGATGTCTGGTTTCAAGGATGGTGACTACATCTCATACCATACCAGCTCACATTGAAATATTGTCCATGATCTGCACCAAGCTGACGACATCATTTGTTTTACCCACAGACTGTCCATACTCGAAATAATAATGCTGGTGGATTATGTTACCCAAGACGTCATTATCACGAAGTGAAAATTGCCACACAGCAAGATTTTAGGCTTCAGGAGCTGAGGTCTGTCATACAGATACAAGATGGACAAATACAGTTGCAAATTTGTATCTATAGTTTCGTTCTTATAGTATATTTTCTGATAATTCCTGATAGCCTTCAGTTGAAAGTTCAATATAGCCCATCAAGGTCATCAACATATTGTCAAGACCATTTTGTCATTTCGGTAAATGGCTTGGTATCCTGACATTGACCTACTTGTTAACGACACGGTCAAGTCTCATATCATACCATGTGTCTTACCTTCAAATTCGACCTGAACTAGTCAGTCCTACCCCTCTTCCTCCATAGACCTACTGGCCCTTTCGTTCAGCCGACTCTGTCACAATAGTTAAAGATAAGTACAGTCACTGTACTCATAGGTTGAAAACATCGCCTCCGTCCGCTATGTCTTCCTGCGCCGTTCTTCCCATTCCATTGTTGCTGGTCTACAAGAGTTTCCAAAGAAGGACAAATACAAGATGGACAAATACAGTTGCAAATTTGTATCTATAGTTTCGTTCTTATAGTATATTTTCTGATAATTCCTGATAGCCTTCAGTTGAAAGTTCAATATAGCCCATCAAGGTCATCAACAAGAAGAAGAGTTTCCAAAATACTGACAGTGCCTTTTCCCACCCCCATACTGTCCTTGCCTGCCACTCCACCCGTCCCCCTTTCCATACAATCTGAATTTTCAGAATTCGTTTCCTTTTTCTTAATTTTAACTCAAAAGAACACGTCAGTATCGAGGTACCTCACTTTCCTCAGGCAGTCTATTTCCTTTCAAGGTCCAGATCAACAGGAAAAGGACAATTGGCTTACCCAGTTTTCCTCATGTTACCTGCATTCTCGAACACTTGTTCCATTTCCAGCTCAGTTATTACCATGCTGTGAACAAACAAGAAAATGAAGCAATATCCTGACCAGAAATTTCACACCTAACGTTCGTGGTGTTTACATCCCGGTAAAACAGGAAGGGAAATAAGCTTTTTACTTCATTCTCCTTCAAACCTCTCCTTGTCACAAAAACGAAAGAATGATGACTGCACAGCGTCATAATAGTAATAATACATAGTGTCATCATCATAATAAACTCCCTATTCTTCAAGGAGGTCAGCGGTATTCAATTCAGATGTCGTGGACATATATGAAGCTGTGAATGGTGTTTGTAATTCAGTGTCAGTTTCCTCCCCTTTCATGACCCCAAAGAGTCATGTCTCAACTGCCAAACTCTCCCAGGCTGGAAGAATCATAACCTTATTCTCCAGACTCAACGGTCTACCTCCGCTCCTCCTCCTTGTCAGACACACCGTCTAGTATTCCGCATGCCTATACTATTCTGTTAAGCACCGAGTCGCGTGTGCATGTCTGTGTGAGAGTGTTCGTCTGTGTGACCGTGAGAACAAACTTCATGGTAGCAGAAGGGGTATTTTCATTCGCATGTGCAGTGAGACATTTCTGTTATGCGTGCAAAGCAAGAGTCATGCACGTGTTTGTATTTCTATGTTCTTCGTGGATGTCCTTTCGGACAGTGTACTGTTGTTGCCTGCAATACCCGGTGGCTTGAATGGTAGGAGAATCGTTAGATTATTTTATTTAAATTGGAATTTGAAATGAGGCAGGGAACAGTAAACAATAAACAGTAAACAAGTGGGGTAACGTTTGCTCCCATAAGAAAACCTAACACAGAGTAACTTTTATTCAAGACTGGCACAGCCTTTTAAACTTGAATAAAGTCAGACAAATACATAGACGAACAATCTAATTGTGGGGGGGGGGAACAAACGCAGGCCAACAACTGAACTGTCTTGTTGGCCTGCGTTTGTTTTCCCCCCACTATTAGATTGTTCGTCTATGTATTTGTCTGACTTTATTCAAGTTTAAAAGGCTGTGCCAGTCTTGAATAAAAGTTACTCTGTGTTAGGTTTTCTTATGGGAGCAAACGTTACCCCACTTGTTTACTGTTTATTGTTTACTGTTCCCTGCCTCATTTCATTTCCAATTTGTTTTGGTTAAATTGAGGTTACTTGTATTTGTTTCTGTCCGTCTGTGTGTTTGTCTTTTGATCTCCCTTGCATCTTTTGGTGGATCCTCAAGCGTAGGCTCAAAGATTGTCCCTACATTTTATACTATTTGCATAATGTCTTTAGTTTTTCAGCAACTTTTGTCCTCCCCACACTTTCGTTTGGTTTCATTTACTACCCTTCACTGGCTGCTTTGGGGGTGCTATTGGATTATTTTTTGCACCCTTGGTGGTGAGAACACCACAGTATTATGGACCGTGGTGTGTCTCTATTTGACGCCAGGAGCGCAGACACAACCAACCGAGTCTCCTTGATAAGTTCCGACCTAGTGGACGAAAGGCCCAGGAGCAGCGAATACAAATATATATGCTTTCAAAAGGGATTGCGATGGTTCCCTTATGCAACTAGTGAAGAGTTTTCATATTTGTAATTTTTTTCTTAATTTAATGTTTCCAGTTTCTCCATCTTTAAATCCCCCTCCCCCACTCTTTCCCAAGTCATTACTACAAAGACAGTTCAGTTGTTGGCCTGCGCATACGGGTGAGCGCTGCTGCGAGACTATTTTAGATGCGCAGGTATACGGAGTGTGTACAGCATAGTTCTTGCGTTGTTTTGAGAAGAGTAGCCGTTTACGTCATAGGCGTGACGTCTTCTTCTTCCGAGTACTGGATAGGGTTCGATGAACATTAGTATCCAATGAATGGGTGATGGTTTAGAGCTGGTTCCATTTTTAGAGGTTTTAGTGGTGACCCATTGGCTCTATGAGTTTAAAAACTATGTTAAAACTATATACAATGCTCCCTTGGTGGTTTTTGGCAGAAGACCAAGTCTTGTAGAAAAACCTAGGCCTTGCTTGAATCTCTCCAGGGAAGGAGAGTCAGTGAGGCTGGCAGGAAGGTTGTTCCATTCCCTCATTGTCCGTGGGAAAAAACTGGCATGGCGTTGTTCTATTTTTTTTTTTTTATATATATATATATCGTAATGCATTCATTGATTTGTGTGGTCATGATAACGGGAGTTGTACTGTGGGCTTCTAGCCTAATGGTATGTCCATAGCTAAGTTGCATGCAGTGCTCTATGTAGATCTGCGTAGTTCTTCAATACTGTAAGTGGTGGGCCTAAAGAGGAGAACTGTGTTTCTTCTTCTTCTTCTTAGGTATCTGCCCGCCTTCAACGAGCTGAAGATTCTGGCATCTACAAAAGGGGGTTCCAGTTTGCTGTGGGAGTTGTGGGTCAATTTATGCAGTCAGTGCTCACTACCTAACTGCATGGACAGTGGGCAGGGGAAAGTGGGGCCCACGCTATTTCAGACCTCTAGCCGTACTTTGGCAGGCCCTACCTTGGAGTGGGTGGGGAGGGCATTGTACTCTAAGCATGGGGTGGAGGGGATGGATGGGGGAGAGGGGTGGGGGGTGGGGATGGTGGATCAGAGGTAGGACTGAAAGTCCGCCACCGAGGCTGATTGAATTGCCTCAGCTGGGAGCTTATTGAACTCCTTTGTGGTGCAGGGGAAGAAGGAGTACTTTCTGTAATTTCTGCAGCTGGACTCCATGACATACTAGTGTTCGTGGGAATGCCGAGTGGCGTATCCAGTTTTCAGGAGTCTTGGCGCTTGGTTTGTCTCGATCGTGATGTCACCATGGTGGTACTTGTGCATTGTTGTCAGGCGGGTTCTTCTTCGCCGATCTTCCAGTGATGTCCAGCTCAGCTGGTCAGCATTTTCCACGTTCGAAGTTTGGCGGGTAGGGGTTTTTAAAACCCCAGCGGCAGGGTTTTGGGTTTTTTCCAAATTTAATGCGGGCCTACAGACGGGGTTTTAGGCAAATTGGGGACCTTTAGCGGGCCTTTTTTCAAACAAAACGGGGAAATTTTTAACCCCTTAAATTTTTTTTTTTGGGGCTTTGGGGTGATGTTTAGCGTGAAATCTGAAAAATTTATCAAATCACGTATCAATTTCCCCCAATGTTTACCCAGACGGGCCCTTTAAAAAGCTGTCGAGAGATGGTTGCTTTATTGCGATAGGGGTTTTTTGTTCGGGTTTGTCTGTCTTTTCCCTTTCGGGGACTGTTTTCCTGCTAGTGCCTCGGACAACAGGGTACTCGTGGGGTTTTTGGCCTACCTGGGGTGTTTTTCTGGAGTCGTGTGCAAGAGGGGGTCGTTGTTTTTCTGCTGGATTTTTAACCAGGCTTTCTTTATTGGAGTACTGGGGGTTTTAAACCCAAAAAGGGGGGTTGGTTCTGCGAATCGAAACCCTGGTGCGGGGTTTGCTGGGGGGAGAAAAAACGGGGCCGGGGGTGTTTCCTTTTCGTACTCTTTTTCTACCCCTTTTCCCCAGAGGAATCTAGGGGAAAGGGAAACCCCCATTTCCCTTTTAGGTTTGGGGGCCCGTGTGCTGGTGTTTTTTTGGGCACAGTGAAGCGGCGTTTGATGCGCGAGTGACACGAAAGTTGTAGGAAAAACATTGGGGGCTTTCCCGAGAACGCAAGAAAATTTAATTTTGGATTAGAGTGACGTTTTTTGCACATTTAGCACACGCTGAAAACTAAAAGCATTTGTGGCTTTTTGGTGTGGGGTTGGGGGAAGTAACATGAATTTCATTGTTGTAGGGTTTGGCAGGGGGCAGACTTTGTACGAAAAATCAAATCGGTTTTTAAAATGAGCTATTTTTTAAAAAATTTTTTGAAAAGAAACCGTTTTAGTGTTTCCCTGGGTTCGGAAACTGAGTTTAAATTTTTTTTGTCCAGTTTTAAATTTGCTAAAACAAAAATTCGGCTGGTTAAAGTGTTCGCCCTTGAATTTTTCATCTTTTATTTTTTTTTGTGATGGCTAAAACGATTGCGCGGGGGGGGGCAGGGGTTTGTCCACGCTGGGGTTTGGGTTGCGCTGTTTTTAAAGGGGGAAGTTGGCTAATTTTAAAAGGGTTTGTGATTGATTCATAGAAATTTTCATTGTGTGTTTCTCGCCGCGCAGGGGTGATTAACGGTATTTGTAGGCAAAGGTCCATAGTGATTTTACCCCGGGAGTGCTTGTTGGTTTTTGGCGACTTTTGCACCCAAGGAGAATACACGGTGGACATTACTTTTTCCAAAGGGGGGATTTTGGAAAGGCGCCTGTGGATTAAAACCTATATTGTTGATGGGTGTGCAATTGTCGTTCCCTGCCCTTCCCTTGGAGAGTGTGCAGTTAAGTTTTAAAATATGCCCCTGGGGTCGTGGGTTAGATGAAGAATAAATCGTCAAAACTTGACTCGGTTTTGGCCCTGCATTTGTTTTGGGGAAAGTAGTTTAGTTGGGGTCCTTTGAGACTGTCTATCACTCGTGGGCCCAAGTTCGGGGCCTTAGTGACCCTTTGCACCCCTGAAAATTTCCCCCCTCAGTGCCCTTTTCATCTCTGCAGTGGTTCAAAAACCCCGCGAGGGGTTCACTGTGTACCCAACTTTATAAAATCCCGCCGTTTTTATATGATTTGATATGAACGATATGAACAGTGCATGATTTCTCCCTTTTTTTTTTGGGGGGGCTTTTTCTTTCCCAAGAAGGAGGAGAATTTTCAACCCCCCAAACCTTTTTTTTAACCCCAGAGAAGTCAATCTGTGAAACCATAACTTTCCCCAACTTTCAAAAATTGTAAGAAAATAGGTAATGAAAACCCAATGTAAAATACAGCTTTTAATTTAATTTTTTGGGTTCATTAAATTTGAAAGGGCATGAAAACACGACATTGTGAAAACAGAGAAATTACAAAAATTAAAAGAATGAATTATTCGGGTTTTTTTCATTAAATTGCCCAGGGAAATTAGGCAAACAGAAAATGTATGAAAAACAGAACAATATGAAAATAAGAATAAAATTAATCTCCTAAAGTGTGATATTGCACAAAATTAAAGGGGGGGGGGGGGGGGGTGAAAAGAGGCCCGCAAGCGAAAACTTATTTGGTTTCAAAAATTTAGAAACGCGTCCGGGGGGGAAAAAACAAAAGAAAAACTGGGGGGGGGGGGAGTTTCATTTTTAATTAAATTTTTGTCCATTTAATGAAAATTAAAGAAAATTCCCAAAAAAACATTTTTATGAAAATTAGAGACAAAAATAAAAAACAAATATAAAATGTTTCTTTCTTACGTGTGAGATTGCTTTAAATTTAAAAGGGGGGGGAGGGGGGGGGGGGTTAGAGTTGGGGAAAAACACATTTTAAGCAGTAAAAGGGAAAGGGGGGGAAGTTCTTCCACCCACCCAAGCCGTTTTGGGGGGTTTGACTTTTTTTTTTCCTTTTTCCTGGGGTCAAAAAAGGGCCAAAAACCGACCTCCCAAAACCAAACCTCAGGACAGGGTGTTGACACAAAATTTGATCTGCCCCGGCACCTCTCTGGTGGGAAACGGCGTCCTCTTTGCCTTGGGGGCTGTGGAAACCAGCATAAAAACCCCGGTCTTTTTCCCAAAACCCAAACAGGCAAAACATCTTTTTGCTGTGACAAAAAGGGGGGGAAGAGACCTTTTTTGGGGCGGGAGGCTGGTTTTTTTGCCCCTTTTACCCCCCTGCTAATACGCACAAAATTTAATGGGCCCTGAGCTTCAGTAAAAAACTTTTATTAATAAATCTTTGCCCATTCCCTGAAAAATACCCAAATTAAGGGTTGGGTAATTTTTGCAATTCCAAACAGAGATTACCCCCTAGACGGATTTATCCCAAAACCCAACTTTTTGTTTTCCTACTCGCCCCCACGGGGCATTCTAAAGAAAATTTCGGGAACCCAAAGCAAATTTTGGCCCCAAGGGGAAAACTTTTTCTCCCAAAAGATCGAATTCCTAAAAATCCCTATGCACTTGCATTTCCCCTTATCAACCCCTTACTAAAAAAAAGGTCAAAATTTCCCTTGAAATCCCTATGCACTTGCACTCCCTTATCACCCCAAAACTAATAAAAAAGAATGAAAATAGCCCATTAAAACGAACATCTCTTCAAGGCATGAAAGTTTAAATTTTTGCAGAAGTAAATTTTCTGCCCAGCCACAAATCCCCCCCCTGCTACAGTTTGGTCCCTTTAATTTTGCTTTAGTTTTTAAGCTTTGCCTTTTGGCACACAAAAATACATCAAAAAACCCCTTGGGGGACAATAAAACCCCTCAACGGGTAAATTTTCGGGGAAAAAAATTAAAACCCAAACAGGTGACAGCACTTAAACCAAAAAGGGTAAAATTCCGTTAGAAAAAAAAAACCCAAAAACCGTATCTTCCACATACAAAATCAAAAAATTCCAAAGGGTTCATCAGAAGAAAAATATAGTATGAAAAAAAAATCAAATGCATTTAAATAAACCAAGAACGGGGGGACAGCATTTACAAAACCCAAATCGGGCCTGGGCTTACAACACCAAAACACCCCCCCTGGGACTTAAAATTTCCCAAAATCCGCGTTTTTCCCTTTTCCGCCTCCAAAAATGAGCTTTTCGCATTCGTAGGACATCAAATTTCCCCTTTTTCCCAAAAGAGTCCATTTTTCATTTGTAGCCCCCCAAGGGTCTGTATTTACTTTTTTTTTCCTTTTTTAAAAAAAATCTTAAAAATCCCTTTTTCCCAACAAAGCATTCAGGGGAAAGTAGGGCCATTTTTTGCCTATACTGCTTACTCAAAATCTGTCTTCTTCATTCTTACTTTACCGGGATGCAAGACAACTTTTTAAAAGGAAATCTTCTTTCCCCATTAAATGCCCACATTGAATCAAGATGCACCAACTTTTCTTCACAAAAACCTTCAAAAACAAAATTCAATTTTCAACAACTCTGTTATCAATCCACCAAATAAACCCGGCCTTCACCAAAGTGGGAAAGCATTATCAAAAACCCCCCCCCCGAAAAAAAACCCTTTTCCCAACAAAAAAAAAAGTGTCCACCTCTGAATATATTCAAAACCCTTTACAAAAAAAACCCAAAAAAGAAACAAAAAATTCCAAAAAAAGGGGGAGGTGATCCCATCCAAAACATGTCCCTTCTTATTTCCATTTCCCAGCTTGGGGAACCCCCTTTTGGGAGCGGGCAGTTTCTGGGGGACATCATTCCCCCCGCCCTGCCCAGGGGCTGCTGATGGGGGGCCTGGGGGGGCAGCAGGGGGATAGGGGGGTTTGGGGGAGGTTCCCTGCCCCCTTTTGTCAGTGGGCCAGGGGAAAATTTTCCCACTTTTGATGTTGGGTCACTGCTGGAGGGGGGCCTCAGAGCGACTTCGGGTCCATTTTTCCCAAGGGGCTCCACAACAGGGGGAAAAAACTGAAAAATTTTCATCCCTTTCCCCTTAACCCTTTAATTCCCAACACCATCATGGGGCAATGGTGAATGGGCCCACCCCCGGGTCCAGGCCCCTTTAACCACAAAAAAGGGATCCGCCCCCCCCAATATCCGGGATCTTATTCCGCCCGGGCCTATTTTTCGGGTGGGAAACAAGATCCCCCGGTTGGGGGTCGGGTTTTTGGTTTTGCCCTGGTCTTCCCGGGCCCTTCCTCCGGGAAGCGGGGATGTGGGGGTTGTTCCCCCGTTTTCTGTGGCCCCCCAAAAACCGCTCCAAAAGTCCCCCCAACCACGGGGTTGGCTTTACCCCTTTTCCCCCCCCCTTTTCTTTTCCCCCCAAGAAAGATATCAAGGGGGACCCGGGGGTTTTCCTCCCAAACATGGGTAAAGGGGAAAACCCCTGGGGCACTTGGGTTTTCAGTTGTACTTTCCCACTTTAATCTCTCCCAAATTGCTGAGGCCAGGACTTTTTTGCTCTTCAGGGGGGGTCCCTGAGAAAGTTGTGGGTTTGAATTACGGGGGCCACGGGCCTTTTCCCCTGGGGGGTTGGGAAGGGTAGTAGGGGACTTTGCAACCCCCGGAAGGGCCCCGGAAATAAAGAAAACAGGTTTTGGCCCTCAAAACAACCCCCCCTTATCAGAGTGAACCCGGGCTTTTGGGGATACCATAATGCTGGAACCATTTTCGGGACCCAAGTTTTTGGCTCCCAAAAGCAGATGTCGGGACCCCGTGTTGGGATGGCCACTGGTACTTAGTGAAAATGTCTGTGTTGACTAGAACATTTTCTGTGCCATCACTGGCGGGCCCCCAATACGGTGAAGTCAACTGCTTGACCTCGGGGGTTTGGTACCCGCAGTAACCCTTAGGGGTGGGGGCCACTTTGTTCTGCACCCTTGGCTGTCTGCAGCCCCGGCCCAACGCCTGCACCTTTAATCCAAAACCCCCCCCCCCCTAAAAAAAATGCATGGGGGCCCAAAAACACCCTTTTCGGGGAAGGCCGGGAGCCCTTTTCTGGCCCTTGTTAAACCACAGTCCTGGTGTGCCGGGTGGAGGAGAGGGCACAAAGGCCTTTCAGGGGCAACAAAGCTGGACCCCCGTCCCCTGTCACTTCCTCCACCGCTCGTAAACCCCTTTCCCCTTTTGAGATCCCGCCGGCCCAAAATGCGGCAGGGGGCCCCTTTCTGGGTTCGAAATCCATGGCCCCGAATTTGTTTCCCCCCAAGAGGACGACAAGGGGATCCAAAGGGGGGATGAGAGGGGCTATGCTTCTGTCTTTCCGCTGTGCTTCCTGTATCTCAGAAAGGGGTTAATAAAAGGGAAAGGGCATGGGGGGGGGGGGGCTCGGAAAGAGCCCGGGGGGAAAGTCATTTTTCACTTGGATTGCCTCCAAGGGTTCCAAGTTGTGCGAGGGATATTTCATGCCCCTTGTTCCGACCAGGGCGTGCCCCCACTAAAAGGGGACGGGCGCTCACCTCTTCCTCGCCAGGACCCTCGGGCCCCAGACCGGGGTTTCGAGTAGTCCCTCAGCTTTCCCTTTCTCTCCCCTGATCGTTTCTTAAACGGTAAGTAAAAAACATGCCAAGTCAGCTCCCCCAATCTTTTCTTTTCTCCCCCTAATTTGGCTGTCTGGATGTGACTGGGGGGTTGTTTTTATCATTCCAACACAGTGTGGGTCCCCAAAAAGGAAAGGGTAAACTTTTCGAAACATGGCCCTTTTTAAGTCCCAAAGGCCCCAGCTTCATGCTACGGTAGTTGGCATATTTTTTGGGGGTTGGACAAGCCCACGGGATTTGCGAAAACCCCCGCTGCTCTCCTCCCGGGTTTGTTGTGAGAGCACCCCCCCAAACCCCCGGCCCCAAAGGAAGCATCTTTTTCCGGGACAAAAGGCAGTTTAAAATCTGCGTACCCTAGTACGGGGGGGCCAGAGGCCCCAAAGCTTCTTTTAGATCCCCCAAATCCCTTTTTGCACTGAGGCCCCCATGTTTCCCCCCCCAAACAATAATACCAGTGGCTCTTCCGCTTCTTTTCTTTCTTTTTGCGGGTAGTCAGGGAGACCATTTGGGTTGAGTGGTTTTGCTAGAGGGCCCCCCCCCCCCCCCTTAAAAAAAGCGCCTTTTGTAGCGGGCCAAACCCCAAAGGGGAAAAAACCCTCATTCTCCCCAGAGTTTTTGCGGTTTTGGGCCCATTCTGCCCAGCTTTGATCTTCGAGTCGGCCCTTGGGATTCCCTCAAAACGGGGGACCTTTGTCCCCCAAAATTACCCCCACTTCCCCTTTGGGGTTGAAATATGTTTTTTCCCGGGGGTTGATTTTACCCCGACCTCACGCAACCGTAAAATAAAATTTTTCGGCGCTCGAGATTTTCCCTCAAAAGTCTGCTTTTCCCCAGCAATCATCCGTTTTCCCGGGGGGGGGAATTTTAAATTGCCAAATCATTCATTTTTGGCTTTGCATCAGCCTCTGGAAAGGGGGCCCGGGGCGGGGGAAACAAACCCTTTGGGCCCATTCTCAGGTTTTCCCGAACAATCCGAATGGGGTGATGAAGGCTTTTTGTGCCGTTTTCCTTTTGCCAGGGAAACCTGATGGTACCCCCCCCTTGCCAAAACCCAGAGGGGAAAAAAACTTAGCCCCTCCAAGTGAAATCCAATGAATCATCTTTCCTTGGAGGGGATGGGAAATCGGGTAGGGCCCTTCTCTTTTAGGCGAGGGAAATTTCGACGCAGAGGGGGGAAATAGGTTGCCCCTTCTTTTGGACAACAAACCCGGGAGATGCATAGCACTGGAGCTTTTCGGGACAAACTTTCTTTTCCATAAGAGTTTGGATTTTGCCCCTTCCCCCCTCCTTTACTGCGTTGGGGGGATCCTCCGAAAGGTTAGGCCCCGGGGGCCCTTTCACCCTTTAAAGGCCCGGATTTTTGTGCGGGGAACCCGTTTGTACCCCAGGTCCAGTCATGGGGGAAAAACAGGTCCGCATTGGTTTTCAGAAAACTCCTCTAGCTGCTGCCTTTGGCTGTTATGCAGTCTATACCCTCCATTTAAGGGGGAAACTCTCCCCCTTGTACCTCACTATCAGTTTTAGGGGATTTAACTGGGGACAGGGATCGTTTGCACCCAAATTTCCATTTGACACTTTCCCCGGGGGGCAGCTCCTGTTTGAATACCCTGCACGGTCCCAAACCCTCTTGTCCTGGTCTCAAAAACAACCCCTTCGTCATTGCCAAAATTTAACCTAACAAAAAGAAAATTTGCCTTCGACCTTGCTTACCGGGGGGTGGGCAAAAAAAACCTTTTGTGCTAAAGCCCGGGAATTGGCTCGTAAAACACCTTCCCCGGGTCCTCCCGGTTCTATTTATTTCCCCAGTTGCCCCTGGGGCCCGGGCCCTCCCCCAGGGGGGATTAAAACAGACTCCCTTTCCCGCCCCCGTAAAAAACCCTCCCCACCACTGGGGCACGACATCGGGCATTACCCCCCCGCAACCCCATTCATCCCTGGAGGACGGGAAAACATCCATGGGGAAAGTAGGGACCTCACCGGAATGTTTTTCCCCCCCTTAAACCCCGTGGTGCCCCAAAATTTCCCACGTGGGCTTCAAAAATCCTACTTTGGGGAATGCCCCAACCCCTTTATGAAAGTGACTGCACCCCAACCAGAAAAGGTTGTAGGGGAGAGCCCCCAAGGGGTTCTTTAAAAGGGGGCCTTCCTATCATGGTGACCTTGACCCGTGTTTAGGGGGCTTAATTTCCCTTTGTTTTTAAACCCCTTTCCTTGGAAATATGGACTCCCCCCTAGGATTTTTTTGAGGGGACCCGGGGAAGGTTCCCCTTTCCACAGGGGCGACTCGTCACTACTGAAATGTCTTTTCCCTGCCTCGACGATCGGGACAGTTGCAGAAAAAATTTAGGGCCCTGGCCTGTCGCACCCCAGAAAAAATTGGTTTCCCCACCCCTTGGCAAACGGATTTTTTCCGTCTCCCTCCCCGAAACCCCCTGATTGGGCTTTGGGCGCTTCTCTGCACAGAGTTTGCCCCTCCATCTGTTCATCCTGCCCTCCATTTTTCCCAAATTTTTTTCCTTCAAGGGGCCTCCATGGCTTGGATCTGTTGACAGATGCCTCCGCCTGGCGAGAAGCTTCAGTGGCACCCTTTTTCCCTCCTCATCTTCCCAAATCCATCTTAGACCCTAAATTTTTAAACATAAAAAAGGGGGAAATTTGGGTTTTTTGTGCGTCTGCTCTCTCAACGCCTTCTTAACGGGCCCATTGAAAAAGACCAGCCACAAAAGGTTCGCAAATTTTTTTGTTTCCAGGGGTGTTTTATTGCACCCTCTTTCCTCCCCTTTTTGCCCAATTTTTAAAGGCTTTGTTAAACCGGTGGGAAAAACCCCCTAACCCCTAAAACCCCCCCTCTGTGTCACATCTGAAAAAGGCTTTGTTCGCCTGTGGGAATACTCCCAAACCCCCTTAAAACCCCCCCTCTGTGAGAGGGATTTAAAAATTTCCCCAGCAGCTAAACTTCTGAAAAAGGTTTATTCACCTGTGGGAAACCCCAAACCCCCTTTCTTTACCCCCCTGGGGGGATGGGTAAAACGTCCCCAGCAGCTGACTGACGACCTTTTGCTCCCCCACGGGGGTATAAATTTTTTGAAAAGCCATTGGGGGCCCATCTTGCCATCCTTTGGGTGACAAAAACAGTTCACTTTTGACCATTCTGTAAAGTGGAAATAAAGGGATATCAAATTTTTTCCCCTTTGATCCCCCTTTTTGGAGCCCCCTACTTGACCAAAATTCTTAATACCCTTTTCCTCAAACTTTCCCCACTTTTGGGGGTGACCTTCCCTGAAAATCCCCTTAAATTGATTTTTTCCCTTGGAGCTAAAATTTCCCCTCTGAGCTTTAAACTTTTCAAAGCTGTAGTTCTTCAGCAAGTTTGTTCAAGGTCACCTCAGCCTTTTTTAAAATAACCCTTTTTGAAAAGGGAATAAATATATACTAAAAGGTTACGCTAAAAAACAAGAACACACACAAAAAGGGGGAAAGTGAAACCCTAATTTACCCCAATTTTACCCTGCCCAAAAAAGAAAAGGCTCAAAAAAAAAAATTTCCCCTCACAAATACTTATCACATACTCAAACATAAGTCTTTCAACTTCAAAATTATGCGCAACTTTCCACCATGCGGCCACTTTTTAAAGCTCAGCTGATAACAGGGGTCATATCAGGGTGGTCCTTCCTTTAAAAAAACCCAAAAACAATCAATTCAAAATAAAAAAATACTTCTTTTAAATTCACTGTGCCAGGGACAGTTTTCACCTGCAAAATCAGACGGGGGTCGCTCCTTCGAAAAAACAATGTTTGGGCCTCCCATCCCCACCGCCCCTTTAGGATAAATTAAAAATTTAAAAAAAAAAAAAAAAAACCTTCCTTGCTGTCCCCTTCTCACCCAAAAGGGCCCTTTATCCTGCGTCCTGGGGTTGGGCAAGTTTCTTCCTGCTCGCGGGCCCCATTTTGAAACCAGCCCAAGGGCAAGGGGGGGGTAATCCATCCATCACCCAAAAACCGGGTTTTTGGTTTTTGACTTTTTTTTTTTCTTTTTCCTGGTAAAATCAAAGCCAAAACCGCCCTTTACCCAAACCAACCCGGGAAAAGGGTGTTGAACACACCCTTGATCTGCCCCGGCCCAAACCTCTTGGTGTGGAACGGCGCCCCTTTTTGTTTTGGGGTGCTGTGGCTAACCAGCATAAAACCCGGTTTTCCTTTTCCCCAAAACAAAACAGGCAAAACATTGTTGCTGTGACAAGAAAGGGGGAATAAAATCGAAATTTTCGGGAGGCGGAAAATTTTGCCTCCAGTTTACACCAACTGTTTAATACCACAGAATTGGGCCCCCTGAGCTTAGAAAATTTTCCAGTATTAACCCAATGTTTTGTCATTCCCCTGAAAAAATTACCCATTAATGTCGGGTTAATATGTGCACTTTCCCCTAACAGGGGATTTTTCCCAAATTAGTGTTTATACCCAAAAAAACCCAACAATTTTTCCTACTCTCCCCCCCGGGGCTTTCTAAAGATAATTCTGGAACCAAGTTTAATTTGGCCCCAAGGCGGGTAACTCTTCTGACAAAAGATCAAAAATTCATGAAATCCCTATGCACTTGAACCCTTACAACTCTACACAAAAGGCTTCGAATTAACTAAAAATCCCTTTTGCACTTGCCAAACCCTTATCAGCTAAACTACTTACAAAATTTTTTAAAAAGCCCCAATAAAACGAAACATGCTTTTTCCAAGAGCATAAAGGGATTAAACATTTGCGAAAAAAAAACTTCTGCCCCGCCACACAAAAAAATGTGGACTCGTTCAGTTTAAAGACAAAGGCTTTTGGGTGGGGAGGAAGGAGTTTTTAAAATTTTCATTTTGTATTTGTAGTGTAGGGACGTAACAATACATGGGCCCTTTAAACCCCTTTAAATGCCCCCTCATGTTATTTTATTTTTATGACAGGGTTAAAAAATGCATGAAATAAAATTTTCCTTCTTTTTCATCAAAGTTTCCCTAAACGGGTATTTAAAATTTTTAAAGCCCTTCCCACCAGAAAATTTTTAAAAACCCCCATTATTTTTTTTAGAAAATTTGTAAAGTGCGTTGGAAATTTTGTTCCAGTTAGAAAATAACTCTTTACTGAACTTGAATTCCCCTTTTTATATGAAACTGTTTAAAAACAAATATCTTGCCTTCCAAAATTTTCTTTTTTCTATTGTTTTAGCAGCCTAAAAAAAATTACCCCCCACGGGATTCCGTTTGCTGGTGAAATATTTTGAACATTTCCCAAATCAAATCCCTCTAACACTTTAAAAACCTTTTTAAAAAGAGTCCCAATTAAATTTAAGTAAAAAAATTTCTATCTGTAAAAGACATTTTTTGTACATTCTTGAAAAGATTAAAGTAGCTCTTTCTGTACTCTTTCGTTTGCTATAAAATGTTTTTTTAAATTTGGGGGTCCCAAATTTATATTGCCAAAATCAAGATGCGGTCAAACCCCAAAAGTTTTAAATATAATTTTTAAAAACTTTCTTTTTTTGGGAAAAATAAAATTTCCTTTTTTTTAAATCCAATCATTTGGTTTGCTTTATTTTTACCCCTTTTGAATGGGGATATCAAAAAGAAAATTTTTTTTCAAAGATTCCCACCCAACCTTTTTTTCCCCCAATTTCTGAAAACCCCCCCCCCTTTCCACCACCCAAATTTCCCATGTTGTATTCATTTTTCTGGATTTTTTTTGCCAACATCCCAAAATTTTTAACATTTTTCAACATTAAAATATAGATTCCACTTGTCTGACCTTTTGGACCCAATTTTAAAATTTTTCCCCTTGCAGCCTTTTATAGTTATTTTGATTTGTAAATTATTTTTTGTATCACCACCCCAAAATTTTCCCCCCCAAAAACTTTTTTCCCCTCATTGGAAGGTCTTTTATTAAAATAGTAAACAGTCCCGGCCCTAAAATGCCCCCTTGGGGAATACCACCCCAAAACTTCTTTTTTTGTCGACATTCATTCCCCACTCTTACTCTTTTTTTTTCTATTTGAAAAAAAATCTTAATTTTTTTAGCAATTTCCTACAAATACCATATGTTTCCCATTTTTTTTCAAAAACCCTCTCATGGGGAACCGTATAAAAAGTTTTAAGGGAAAATAAAGGTAAATTTATCAACGGGAGTATTTAAATTCTCTAGCATTTTTTAATAAACCCTTCCTTTTAACTTCAAGTAGTTGTGATTTTAAAAGCCCTTTTTTTTTACAAAAGGCCATTTTGGGGCTTTACTGCAAAAAAAATTTTTTTAAACAGTAAGTGAGATACTATGACATTTCTTTTGAGGGGATTCTTGCATTTTGCAGGCAATACAGGTTAAGCTTCCCAAAAGTTTGTTCCCTAGTCAGATTTTGACCCTTTTTAAAAAATAGCAGTAATTCTCCCCGTTTTTCCAGTCGGGGGAAATTTTTTCCTGTCTCTAATGATTTTTTAAAAAAATCTTACTGGGGCGGTACATTTTAACCCCTTATTTTAAAAATTTTTTTTTTTAGAACTTTAGGGGGTTTTAAAAAATTCAGGCCCCTGCGCTTTGACTGATTAAATTTTCAAAAAACTTTTTCCCTCTACGCAGTAAAGTAATTTTTTAATTTTCTGTAACTAAAATTAAATTTTGATTTACTACTTTAAATAAGATCAGGTATGTTATTTGTATCTTCATTAGAAAAGACCTTGCAAAAAAACTTCAGCTTTCCCCTTTTAATGACTCGGCCCAAACCCCCCTTTAAACCAAATCTTTTTAAAAGTATTTCCCCCTGTTTTTACTGTGTTACCCTCATGGTTTTTTTTTTTTCCTTTTTTTTTAAAAATAATGTGCCCGATGGGGGGGGCTGAGAGAGGGGGAGGTGAAAAAAATCTACCTCGGGTTTTTCTAATATTGGGAAGAGTCGAAGGAATTTTTGGCTTCTGGGAGTAACAAACAACGGCTGCGCAGTTGCTTCCCTTTGTTCCCCCCCTTTCCAAAATTTTGGGTCGCCGGGATACCACTACCAGAAACATAAAAATGTTTCCAACTGGGGGGTTTCCCAAGCTTAGAAAAAGATTTTTTTTATACGATTTTTTTTAAACCCCTAAAAGCACAAAATGCCCAGGGTCCATATATACTGTAAACGTTAAATTGTTTTTTTTGAAAAAAAATTAATTTTGCCCCAATATTTTGATTGCGTCTGTGACGTCTGCGCCCCCCCCCGCCCCCCCCCCCCCCCTTTTTTGAAAATTTTTAACTATTCAAATTTTTAGGAAAAGGTTCGATGCGGGAAAATTTAAAACATTTTAAAAGCGTTATGTAAAATTTTAAAACGTTCGAGTAAACCCATGAGCAGACGACCCCAAAATTGGGACTTTGGGGTTTTAAATTTTAAAAACCCTGTCTCTGTTTTGTTTTTTCAAAAGATAAAATTAAATTTCAAACTAAAAAACCCCACAAAAATTTTTAACAACTAACACAAAGGCCAAATAAAATCACATTTTGGGGCCCTTTTGTTTCTTTTGGTACAAAAATTGACTGAAAATTTGCATGTGGGGAAAAAGGGAAATTTTTCCAGGGGGGCCTTAAATCGGGGCTCCAAATTCAAGTTCTTTTCTTCTTCCTAAAAAAAGGGTTTCACCCCAAAAACGATTTTGGGTTTTCCCGGGCGCCATGTTAAAAATAAAAAAAAAAATAACATAAAACAGGCCCTTTCAGCCCTTTTGGGCCCCGGAGAAAATTTTGGCAAAAAGGGGGTCGCACTGGGAAAATCAAGAATTTTAAAAGCAAGGGCCCAAAATTTCAGGCCCAAAAAATTTGGGGTTTAATTTAAAATATCGGGGAAATTTAAAAAATAGAAAATCGTAAATTTGCGATCTCAAAACTGTCAAATTAAATCTTTTTTTTTTAAATGAGTTTGGGCACCCGGGGCAATTTTGTTTGGCACCCGGCATTGATTCCACAGCCGTACAAAACTGGGATAAAAGAATGTAAGGGGCCCTGTCAAAAATTTGATGCAGGTTTGGTAAAATTTTTGCCCCCCCAACCCCCTGGTGCAACTTTTTTTCAATTTTGTTTTTTTGGGAAATTATAAATTTAAACTTTAGCTCTCCTTTTTTTTAAAAAAGGGGTGTTAAGTTTAATAAAGCTCTTTCTTTCAAAGGGGTTTTCCTTTTAAATTTTCCCCTCATGTTTTCCTAGTATTCCCCTTTTCTTTGATGTGGTTCCCTTTTAAACAAACCGGTGTCTCTTCTAAAACTTTTCGAGGTTATAAAATGTTTTTAGAGGTAAGGACCCCAAAACTGGGAAAACCTTATTCCAGTACGGGTCAAACCCAGTGTTTGTCGGGAAGTGGTTTTTTAAATTTTTTTGGGGGGCCCCAGTCATTGAATTCCTGTATAAAAAGTTTAAGATTTTTATTTGCTTTCTTACATACTAAATTGTAATGTTTTTTCCCTTTAGACGACTATTTTAAATTTCATCCCTAAATATTTTCAGCTTTTGTTTCTTTTAAAAAATAGTATTTTGGATGGGAAATAATTGATCAAATTTGGTGGCGTTTTTTTACATATACGCAACACTTGGCATTTTTGGGGATAAAATTTTCCTTTTTCCCCAAGTTTTTTCCCCAAAATCTTGTAACGCTTTTTGGGATCTTTTGTGAAGGGCTTTTATATTTTTTCTTCTAAATTGTTCAATATAAAAATGTATCTGAAAAAAGGGCCTTTATAGTATTTTCCAGGGAGAGAGAATTTCAAACTAGTCATTTTTTAAAAATTTAAGAAAAAAAAAAGGGCCCCCCCCAAAAACAGTATTCCCTGGGGTACACCTGCAAATTTTGGTTTAAAAATTTGGGAATGACGCCCCTTCCACAACAACTTTTTTTGGTTCTCCCCCAACGGGGAAAGTAAATATGCCCTTTAAAAAGCAAAAAAAACCCCGCCAATCCCAATGTGTTCAAAATTTAAGCAGCAGGCCCCCCCAGGGGTAAAACCCTTTTCAAAGGCTTTAAAAAAGTCTAAAAAAATTTGGGCCATCTTTTGGGCCTGCTGTTGTTTAAGACATTTTACGAAATTCATTGAGATTTGTTATAATTTGAGTCTCCAAAACCCCTTTCCCGCTGTCTAAAACCCTTGCTGGGCTTTTATTTAAGAAGTCATATTTTTTCAAGATGGTCCCTTAGCACTTTTTTTTTTTTTTATTATGTGTTCAAGTAGTTTAGCTGAAAATGGGAAAGCAAGAGATACAGGTTTTTTTAGTTTCCCTGCCCTTTTTTTTTGTCACCCCCTTTTTTTAAAAAGGAACAAAAATCCCATCTCGCCACCATCAGGTATTACTTTTCCCCGGTCCCGTGAAGCTTGGATAAAGTAATTGGGATAAAAAACCTCACTCAAAATTTATTTTTCACATAATTTTAGAAGCTTGCCAGGAACCCCCATCGGGACCAATAAACTTTGTTTTTAAATTTATATTGGCGTAACTTTTAAAAACTCCTGCTTTGTTTACCTTTTATATTTTGCATTCAAAGGGGGTTTTTCATCATCCTTTTGTCTAAGTTTAAATTTGAGGGTTTGGGGTTTGAGAAAACTGAACAAAACCCGTTTGTTTAGTAAGTTTGCTTTCCCTTTTGGGCCTGTATTTTGTTATTTTTGGTTGTTTCTCAGGTCTGGGAAACCCAAAAGTTGTCCTTCCCCAATCCTTATGAAGACCATAATTTTGTTTTGAGGGTCAACCCTTTCCCAAAAATGAATTAAATAATTGGACCTTTAGGGAAGGCTACCCTTCTCTCTGAACCCTTTTTTTAAAATTTTTTTATACCTAGCCCTAATCTTTCTGAAATTTGGATGTAGTTTCAAATTTTTTAAAGAAACGGGTGTTTTTCCCTTTTCAACAAACGTTTTGTTTTTTGTTTGTAATCCATGGGTGGTGGTTCTTGCTTGAAGTTATTTTAAATAGGTATTTGTCATCCATAAAAATCCCAAATTTATTTTTTTTTTTACAACTTCCCAAAAGGGCACTGACTTTTTCTTTAAAACCCATGGAACCTCAAAAAAAACGACTGAAATCATGAGTAACCCCGCGCAATTTTGGGGAAATCTGCTTGGTTCCAGGGGGTTGATGGTACGTTTAAAGGGGGGGGGCCCAAAATTGAAATTTGCTCTCTAAGAGAACTATGTCAGAACCCCAGGCCTTTCAATTAATTCCTGATTGCCTAAAACGCCGGACAATTTGGGAAAAATAAATCCAGGAATGCCTTAAACCCGGTTGGGTTCAAATGACTGTACTAAACCAAGGTCTTTGGTGGCATCAAAAAACTGAGTATTAAAAAAAT
Organism: Conus ventricosus; assembly: GCA_018398815.1. Taxonomy (NCBI): domain Eukaryota; kingdom Metazoa; phylum Mollusca; class Gastropoda; order Neogastropoda; family Conidae; genus Conus; species Conus ventricosus. The sequence goes on along the minus strand of JAFLJL010002600.1, from coordinate 14,565 downwards.
TTTTAAATGTATTTATTACCAAGTATGGCCCTCTTCACCCCCCCAAAACAATATCTGGTAAAGTAAAGTCTCCACCCAAACCCTAATATTGCCTTTTCCCATTTTGGGCCCAAAAAAAATGTTTGAAATGTCTCCCGCAGATAGACGAACCCTACATTTTCATCTGATCTGGAGGTCTGTAAACTGTCCCAAACCCAAAAAGGTCTCTTTTTTCTTTAAAAAAAAAAACCCCAAATAAAAAATTCCCCTATTTTTGCCCTTTTTATTTAAAAAATCACGGGGTAAGTTTTTCCTTTAAAGGCAATCAAGACTCCCCCCCCTCTTTTTTCCAAGGGCCCGGGCCCTTTTTATAAATTTTCCCAAAAACCTCCATTTAAAATTTACTGCTGGATGTTCCAGTTTTTTTAGCCAAGTTTTTTTTTCCCAAAATTTCAACAAACAATGTTTTTTTTGGTGAAAAACGATTTTTTCCTTTTTCTTGATAAAAAAATTGAAAAATTTTTCAAATACATTTAAGTTTATCTTTTTTTCTTAATATTTGGGGTTCAGTTGCACTTTTGATTTGGGATTTTATCAGTTTTTTGAATCAGGGGGGATTTCAAAATTAGGACAAAATTTTTAAGTTTTCCCTTTTGGGGGTCTCTGGGGAAGGGTTTAAAAACGGTTGCTTTCCCGAGTGCCCCTTTTAATAGAATCTTCCCCAAAAAAACTCGAACTAAAATTTTTTAAGCCTGCAGGTTTAAAAAAAGTCCCCAAAATATATCACTATTTTCAATAAGCCTTTATAAAGTCTGAATTATCAACATACATTTAGTGTGATACCATGAATTGCAGAGTACAGGCAACTGCTTTATGGTTTTCCCCCGTTTTCATCAAATTGCAAAACTCCGCATGGGTATTTTTTCTTTAGTGGGGCGGACCAGGATTGAGTTCAATGTCTCCCCATAGGATAAGGTTTAAAAACCATGATTTAACTCCCCCTATGTCTAAAACCCTTTTTAAACAAAAAAATTCCTTATTTTACTGTACTATTTCTGAGTTAACGAAATCAAGGGGGTTTAAATCGGGCCTAGTAATAGACGAGGGGAACAGTACTCGGCACAGGTTTCCCCCAGGAGACAAAAAGGTTTAGGTTGCACAAAGTTTTAAAAACCCGCAAAAAAGGAAAAAAAAAAGGGTCTACATCTTCATCAAAATTTCAAAATTAAACTGGTACTGGAATATTGGTTTTTCCTGTCACATGTGGAAAAAGGGCCCAAAAAAGAATAGAAAAAATTTTAACAAAGCGAGGAACAACACGCCCGGAAACCATCTTGAAAAAAACCAATAAGAAAGACTCACCTTTGAAAAGGGGTTTAAAAAAACAATTTCGTTTTAAAAAAAAAAAAATTTAGCATTAAAATACCACCGTGTGATCATTAAAAATTTACAGTTATCTATGAGTATGTTTTCAACTGGGTTTTTAAACTTAATGTGTTTTTTGAAAATTTTTTATTATCCTTTCTTTTGGGTTTCACCCTTTCTGACGTCCAAAAGCCCCCCCAGGGGAAAAGTTTTCCCCCTCCCTTTAAAAATATAAAAAGTGGGGCTGCAACGTCATCAGGGTTTTTTTCAAAAGAAAAAAGGAGAGAGAAAGAAGAAAAACCAACCTGGTTTTGGTTTTTTGGGATTTGAAAATGGTCTGCCCCCTTTAGAGGTAGAGTGAAAGCAAATTTAATATTTTCAACGTTTTCCCGAGACGTTTTTTTTGGGAGAAAGATAAAGACATTGTGAAAAAGGCAAACAGGCTAGGCAAAAAAGGGGGCAAAAACCCCGACCCCAATTCTTACTATGGTAACTTAGCACCGAGTCCCCAGAGATTTTGCCAAGGGAAAAAAGCTAAAAAGTGAAAAGAATATGAATTCAAAAGTGTGGCCCGGTTTAAAAAGAGTTTAGACCCCTTTTGAAAGGAAGAAATGAGACATCTCATCAAAAAAGGAATCAGAAAAGGGAAAAGGGGTCCGAAAAAAAGGGACGAGAGAGATAAGGACAATAAAAAGGGGGAAAGGTGATAGATGTTTCCAAAGGAAAAAAGTCAAACAACCCTTTAGAGAAGGGAAACCACCAACTGAATGTTATTAAAGGAAACTTTCAGATTTTTTTAAAAGCTTTAGAAGTCCCCAAAAAAATTTAGCTCTTAACAAAAAAAATCACTTTTTTTTTTACAGATTGTGAAAAGTCTCTTAAAAAAAAGAACTGAACTTTTTATTGATTGGGAAAGTGGAAAGGGGGGGATTTTATCTGTTTTACTGAAATTTTTCCGAAGCATTCCAGATTTTACGTCCAAAACCCGTGAAATGGATTGAAGGATTTGAATGTTTTTCTAACTTTGATTTTAATGTAAATTCCTTTAGAAAGTGTGAGGAGGGGGGTAATAAAGTATAAAAAAAAAAACTGGGGTCACCAAAATTATCCTGGGTGACAGTTCTGCGGGAATTTAAGAACAGTGGGTGTGAGAAAAGAACAGGATGGTCAGAAGACGGTTTTTTTTGGGACTTAACAAATCACCCAAAAAAGTAGCTTAGATAACAATAAACCGTCTAAAATAGCCTCCCCGGCCAAAAGGCGAAAAACTAAATCACACATTCTTGGGGGTTGGAGAATTTTTTCAAAATAAACCCTGGATTAAAATTTGGGTTAAATGGGGATCTCCAGCAGATACTGATCACAAAGCACTGCTTAATTTCTGACCACAAAGCTACTGCCTTTATTACGGGCCCAAAAAAAATTGCTTAGATTTCTGACCACAAAACTACTGTTAGATACTGACCACAAACTATGCTTAGTTTTGACCCCAAAGCTTAATGCTTGATACGACCACAAAGAACTGGGTTAGATATGACCACAAAGCCCCTGCTTAGATATGACCCCAAGCTACTGCTTTGATTCTGACCACAAAGCTAATGCTTTTTTGGATACTATCAGGATCAAAACACTTTTTTTTTCAGCACATTCTTTATCCCACCCCTTACGGGGGGAAACCCGCAACCCACACTATTTTATCTTGTGCTCACAAACGAAGAGCATATGATTGAAATCTACAGCTGTTTTGCCCCCCTTGGGGAAAACCATCATCAAGGGATTACTTTTGAGTTTTTTCGTTACAAAATAAAAATGAGGAAAATGACAGTATCCAAAAATAACCCTATAATTTTGGGCATTACTTTGGGAATGAAGGCAAATCAGTTTTGCAGATCTGTCATCCAAAATTAAACATTTGGAACTCAGGGGTGCTTGGAATGTATTACAAGAAAAAAATTGAAACCCTTGTAACGGAGGGTTGTACCCAAAAATTAAAAGGGTTTCAATAAAGAAAAAGAAAAAGAAACCCTTATGGCTCAGTGAGAAAACTCTTTAAAAAAAAAGGGTGAAAAAAAAGAAGCACTTTCAAAATATTTTTGGGAAAATAGGAAGGAAAAGGTTTTTTTGCTCTTCTAAAGCCAGAAAAACAGGCAAAAAGGCATGTAGAAAAGCAAAAAAAAAATTTTGGGGGTTTTTGCAAAATCTGGGTAAATCCCCAACCCCCAAAAATTTTTTTGCAAAATGCCAAATTTTAAACTGAGTACTTCTTTTTAGGGGGATCGAAACTTAAAGAACGATTTAAAGGGCAGAAGTCTCTTTAAAAAGCAGGAAAGGCAGAATTCTCAAAAGGGCGGAGGGGGGGTTTCAAAAAAAATTCAGAATCCACCCGAGCCAAAACTTAAAATTGGGTTTTCCAGCCCCTTTGGGACTTTGCATTTAAAAATGGGGGAAGTCAAAAAGTTTCTGAAAAAAACTTTACAAAAATCAAAATCAGCTGGACCTGATGGAATAATCCCAGAATTCTGAAAGAATTATCTAACGAACCCGACGAGCCTTTAGCATGGTTTTTAAAAGCATTGCTTAAGAGGGTGTTTTTCCGGGGCAGTGGAAATCGCTGATGGGTTTCAAACCCCCCTTTAAAAAGGGGGAAAAAAACCAAAAACCCGGGAAAATTTAAAAACCAGTAAGCCTGACCCGCCCTTTCCTCAAAATATTGGAGAAATAATTAAGAGCTACATTCGACTTTCTAGAAAATAATCAAACTTTTTCGAATTTTTAACATGGGTTTTTTTGTCTAAAAGTTTAGGCCCCACAAATCTCATTGAAGTATTAATTCAGGTTGTTAAACCCAGATCAAAGGGGGTTCCCATCGAAGCTTTTTTTCCTTTTCTTCTCAAAGGGGTTTGCTTTAGTTTGCACCTACGTTTTGTTAAAAAAAAAAGAGCAATGGCATAAAAGAAAAAAGGTTTTTTGCCTGGCAAAAAGGGTTTCCTAATCGGGAGAAAGCAAAGGTAAAAAATCAATGGAGCAATGTCTTCTTGGGGGATGTAACAAAGGGAGTACCACAAGGGAGTGTCTTAAGGCCCGTCCTTTTTTGTTTTGTATGGGGAACGACTTGGCCAATGTGGGGAAAAACCTTTGAAATAGTATGCTGTTTATACTAAGATCTTTGGCCTGTTTGGGGTCACAGTTAAAAAATTCAAAAAGATCTTTATAAGTTATTTTAATGGGCTGACATGGGGGCAATTAAAAATTTAATGCGCCCAAATGCAGTGTTTTTCACTTTGGGCCCCTGGGGAAAGATCATCATCAGTTTACAATTTAAAACTCATGGCAATCAGGAAAAAGTTTTCCCCTGGGTGAAGCGGTGCAGGAAAAAGAATTTTTGGGGCCTGATTGACTCAGGTCGCAATTTTCTAAACAGTTTAAATGCAAGTATTTAAGGCCAACAGAATCCTGGGATTGATCCTAGATACCCCGTTTTCCCGGACCTGAGTCAAAGTGGAAATTTTTTTCACTGCCTCTTTGACCCCATCTGGAAAATGCAAAATGTGTTTGGGGCCCGCATCTGGAAAAAGACAAAAAGTTAAATTTAAGGAAGGGGGCTCCCTTTGAGCCACAAAGTTTTGTCCCCCGGTTTTGGGGCATCTTTAGTATGAGGACAGATTGAAGGCTATGAAAAATTTCCTAAAATTAGATTAAAAGGAGAAAGGGAGACTTAATAGAGGTTTTAAAAAAAAAAACATGGGCTCTACAAATTGTGGGCCCCCCCCTTCATATCCAAAAACCCAAAGGGCCAAATAGAGGTACTAATGAAAAACTACAGTAAATCAACATCAGACAAAACTTTTTTTATCAACAGGGAAACTGAAATTTTCATGGGAAATCCCTCGATAAAAAGAAGTGAATGCAGAAATCTGAAAAGTTTCAAAAATAATCTTAAAAGCACCTTTACGGAACAAAAGTCCCCCTGCAAACTTACCACCCACTTAGACCACATAAGAAATTAAATGCCCCCGGAATCAAAAAGTAATGGAATCAGAAAGAACGATCAAAAGATTGTTTAGGATAGCTTTTAGTTAACAGTTTTAGTTCTGAATAAAAAAATTTTTGCTAAAAAGGGCCCCACGGCCCCAGTTCCCCCCCAGCTGTTTTTTTTATAATTATATTAACTAGAATAAATATGAGGGGGGTGGGACAGGGTAAGGTTTTTGTTTTTCCCCCTGAAAAAAGTACGGGTTTAAACAAGCCTTCTATCCCAAAAAATAATTTTTCTTTTAATTTGGGGGGGTTTTACTTCCCCTACACTAATTACCGAAATTATTTTTTTCCTTGTGTTTTTGGTTTTTTTTTTGATTGGGGGAAAAAAATTTGTAAATTTAGGAAAACCCTTTGCTTTCCCGTTTAAACAATTTTAAAAATTTTAATTTTTTGTCTTTAAAAAAAGGGGGGGCAAAGGGCTCCTCGTCTTGGGGTTTTTGGGATTAAAGCAAGTGGAGGCCTTCTCCCCCCTTCTTTCCCCCTGAAAAATTTTTGAACTTTAAACTTGTACCTATTTGGTGGGGGATTGGGTTTTAAGATGTAAAATCTTAAACCCCCCAAGTGGTTCTAACCAAGATCTTAGACTCCAAAGCCAAAAATTTTAAACATTTTGAAAAAAAAGATTTTGTAGAAAAAAAGCATTGGGGGTTTAATTTTTTCACTGTTTTTTTTTGAGTGCCGAAAAAAAGTTGGGCCCTTTTTTTATTTTGATAATTGTATTTTTTCAAAAAATTATTATCTTTTTTTTAGTTTAAAGTACTACGATCAAAGGGGGGCTATTGCCAAATTTGTATCTTGTTTTTCAGTTTGAAAAGTACTACATCAAAGGGGCTATTTTTCCCAAAAATTTATCTTTTTTTTCAGTTTAAAGCTACTACGATCCCAAAGGGGGCTATTTTCCAAAAATTTTTTTCCCTTTTTTTTCAGGTTGAAAGCAAATACGATCAAGGAGGCTATTGGGCCAAAATTTTTATCTTGTTTTTCAGTTGAAAGCTTCTTCGGGTCAAAGGCTATTGCCCCAAAATTTTTATTTGTTTTTTTGTTTAAAACCCCTACGATCAAAGGGGCAAATTTCCAAATTTGTATCTTTTTTTTTCAGTTGAAAGCTATACGATCAAGGGCTATTTTTCCCAAATTTTTATTTGTTTTTTTCAGTTGAAAGCTACTACGTCAAGGGCTTTGCCAAATTTTTTTCTTGGGTTTTTTTGTTTAAAGCTATACGATCAAGGAGGCTTTTGGCCCCAAATTTTTATCTTTTTTTTTCAGTTTAAAATACTTCGATAAGGGGGTATTGCCAAATTTGTATTTGTTTTTTTATTTTTAAAGGGTACTAGATCAAGGGGGGCTTTTTCCCCAAATTTTTTAAAATCTTCACTCTTCTGTGGGGTTTTAACTTTTTCTTTTTCTTTCTTTTCCTTTTTGGCCTTTTTCTAGTCTATACAAAAGGGAAGTTGTTTAAAAACGCCCATTGTGAAATTTTGCTTGGGGCCCGGTGTGACTACATTGGGGCAAGGTAAAAAAAGGTTTTAAAGGGGGGTAACTGAGCATGAAAGGGAAAAGGTTCGAAACCCAAAAGTTTAGAACGTACATGTGGGAAATTTTAAAACATAAGAAAATTTTCATGTGCAACACCAAAACACAATACAAATACAGGGATGCACACACAAAACACACACACACACCACACACACACACCCCACACCCCACACCCACTCTGGCTCAAAAAAATTGCACCCTACACCACACAACCCCACACCCCATACCTTTCACCCCACACCCACCCGCCCACCCCACACACACACACACACACACACACAACCACCACACCCCACACACAGAGTGCCATCCCCTTTTTTGAAAAAAGTGGTGCGAAAACAATAATGGCTAAGTTTCTGCTGTGAAAAAAGTTAAAACAAAGGGAAAATGGTCCTTTGAAATACAAAAAACTATGGGCGAAAGTAAAAACAAGTAAATTATTTGTGAAATTTTTACAGTTTCAAGAGGAGCCCCACTTTTTTAACAGTTGTTTTAAATTTAAGAAAACAGTTAAACCCGATTTATAAAAATGGAATGTAAAAACTACAGAAGGAAAGTTTTTAAGGGTTTTAAGCTTTCCCCAAAGTATTTTTTAAATGAGATTTGTTAACGGGAAAGCTTGCAACCAAAAATCTTTTTGGGGAAAACATGGGGAATGGGGGTCAGAAAAATGATTGTTTTGTAAAAGGAAAAGAAAACATTCACTTTATTTTGACCCAAAACCTTATGTGAAAAAAACTTCCGGCAAGGTTTTAAAAGTTGGGAAACAGAAAATGTGAAATTATTAATTCCTTCTTAAGAAAAAACTGTTTCCATTTTGGGTTTGAACTTCGATCTGATAGAACATTTGACCTTATTCTGCTTTCTCGCCCATTTTTAATTTTTAAAAGAAAAAAAGAAAAAAGACCAACGTTTAAAATTTTTTTTATGCTTTTTAAAAAACCCTATGTGAAATAGAAAATTTTGGTGCTTGGGCTTATCATGTTCCCAGAAATCTTGTTTTGGGAATGGCTTCCATACTTTCCCTTTTTTGCGAAAAAACATTTATTTGGTTTTCGGGATTTTCCCACAGCAACAAAAACTATGGCAATTGCCAACTGTTTTTTAAATTTTTGTTGGTTTTTTTTTTGTTTTTTTTCCCCGATGTTGTTTATTCAAAACCCAAAAATTTTTGGGGCCTTTTCTTTCTGGTAAAGTTAAAAAATTTTCCCTTTTTCCCTTTTTTAATTTTTTTTCTAATAAATTTTGTGATCTAATGTACAAACCTTATGAGTAATGTTTAAAGGGGTTTTTTTGTCTTATCATTTCAGTACCCTTTAAAGAATAGGGGATTGTTTTTCCCTTTTTTATCCCCTTTTTATGTTGTTTTTAATTTTTGGGAAAAAAAAAACAATTTTCCCGAAAAAAGGGTGGGTTTTGGGAAACAATTCATGGACAAAACAAAAAAGTTATCTATAATTTTTGATCTCTCACCTTTATAGAGGAAATAAAAAGGAGAAATGGGGAGGGTAGATTGGTTTGGGGGGGAAAGAAAAAAAAACCCCAAATAAGGTTCAGTTATTTGTTTGTTTTTTTTTTCACAGGAGGGAAGCAAAAAATGTGCAAAGGGGTTTCCCAAGCTGAAGAAATAAAAAATTATTGCCCAATTTCCCCCCATTTTAAAAAAAAGGATGCTTCTCTCTCCCCCTTGGGGCGTTGCAAATCAGTAATTTCTTTTGTTTTTTTTTTCTTTTTCTTTGTTTTCGAAAATTTTTAACTTGTTTTATCCTTTTTTTTTCTTCATTTCCCTTTTTTAAATCTTTCTCTATTTTTTTCTCTTTTTGTTCTCCCAGTTCTTGCAGGGAAAAGGGAGTACTTTACAATGGGAACGAAGAAAAGCGTTTGTCTGTGTGTGTTTTGGTGTGTGTGGTGTGGTGTGTGTTGGGGTGTTTGTTTCCCCGTGGTCAAAATGTGTTCCACTTGCTCCAGACAAACTATGGGCCCATCTTTTTAAAATTTGTAGGGCGTTTATTATGGGTCAAGGTGAAACCGATTTTGTTAAATTTCCATTATAGTGTTTTCTAAAAACCAAACGGGGCCCTAAAGTTTTTTTTTTCTTTTTGGTTTTCCCCAGAAAGTACTTTGGGGGAAACTGTCTGAAAAAATTTTTAAACATGTTTTATTATGGGTAAGGATGATGCCCGATGTGTTATTTTACCTTTTTTGCTTTTTCCAAAAGGGTATAACGGCCCATTTAAAAGTTTTTTTTTTTTATTGGAAAATCTCAGAAAGGGACTTGGCCGTTTTGTGTTGGGGATTTTCAAGGGAATTTTATGTCCCTGGGGTTATTTTACCATTATAAACCTTTATAACGGGTTTTAAGGCCCCCTAACTTTTTTTCTTTATAAATATCTTAGAAAGTACTTGGCCGATCTTTCTGAAAATTTGTAGGTAAAGTTTTATTATGGGTCACGATCATGCCCGTTTTGTTTTTTAAACCCTTTTAGTGTTTTTAAAACGGCTATAACGGCCCCTAAAGTAAAAGGGCCAAAAAAAAAGGTTTTTTTTCCCCTTTAAAGGAAAATCTCGGTGTTTTCAAAAATAAACTGGAGGGATGTTATAGGCTTTGCATCTTGTTTCCCTTTTTTTTGTTTTACCCCCACCACACACAACACACAAACACACAAAAACACACACACCCACCGAGTGCACATACACACACAGACACAGACACAGACACAACACACAACACACACACACACACACACACACACACAACAACAGATGCACTTTCACCACCCAAAAACACACAAACACACACACACACACACACACACACACACCCCACACACACACACACAACACCCTACAACACACACCCAAAAGGGGAGGGGTTGGGGGGGGTTTTTACTGAAATTAAGGTATGTTGGAACATTTTCATTTTTTGAAGGGAAAAATTTGTTTGATTTTTTTTTTTATAAGGGAAAAAAAGCAAACGAGCTTGGGGAAAATGTAAATGAAAAAGGGAAATTTTTATTTCCCCCTCCCTCCTTTCCCCCCCCATTCCTTCTCCCCCTGAATTTCCCCCCTCCCACACCATAAGCCCTCCTTCCCCCCCTCTACTTTTCCCCTGGGGATAGTTGGTGTTTCTCTGTCCCAAACAAGTGCGTAAAAACCCCCCCTTCAGTTATGCGTGTGGGCCCCAGGTTTAAACCCCTGGGCCTTGACATTTTAACAGAGGGGGGAGGCCCGCCTATAGTGGCCACACTCCCCAAAACATTAACGGTAAATATTTGAATTTATTTAATTTTTACCTTTCATTTTGATCTCTTATATAAATAAGTGTGTGTACGAGATGAAAGGGTTAATCCAATTTTAAATTTATTTCCTTTTTCGTTTTCAGTTTCCAAATCAAAGCTTGCTTTTCAAAACCTGAAAATTGCAAAAAGGGGCAAAGAAATTTTGCACTAAACAATATGCAGTTGAATCTTCAACAAGTCCCCCCCCGTGTTGGCTCCTGTGTTGGGTGGAGTTTTCAAAAATGAGTTTGGGGAAATTTTGCTGTCTTGGTTTTATTACTTATGTTATGTTTACACCATTACTGTGATTTAGGTAGGGCCCCATAGGGGGAAAAAACAGCCCCCCAGAGATTTGAGTGGTTGTGACTATTTGGAGAAACCTAAGGGGAGTTCAACGTAGGGGGTAAGAAAAAATTTCCCTTTAAGGGTTTTTTGAAAAAAGCTTACAATCAAGATTTTTGGGCTACTGTTTTTTTGTTTCAGAAAGCTGAGTTTTTCTACAAACTTTTATTGAAAAAAATTGCAAAATTGAAAGGGCCCAGTAAGTTTTACCCTTTAGGGAAATAAACTTTAAAAAAATTTTTTTTTTTTTCAATTTTCCCGGGAGTTGGTTTTATGTTTGTTGGTTTTATGTTAAATTGTGTGTTTGGTGTGTGTGTGTTTTGTGTTTTGTGTGTGTTGGGGTGTGTTTTGTGCATGTGAGCACAACCTGCCTTAAAATCCCATTCAAATCTCCAAAAATACACACCTTTTTTTGCATATTTATGTGCAAGGTACATGTGGCACCACCACAGAGGAAACAAACTTTTTATTTGGGCAGTTTGACTTGATGTCCCTTTTTGTTAAAGGGGCCGGGTTTACATCCGTTCATGGGTTCCAGATGCCCTTCTCTGTCAGAAATTCTTTTTTAATGCACCATGAAAATCAAAACCCAAAATTTCCTGGATGACGGGCGTTGCAGGGCCAAAAACCTTTCCCGGGGGGGTTTTTGAAACCCCAAGGTTTTCTAAAAATTTTTCCTAAGCTTGGGGAAAATTTAATGAAGCCTTACAGAGTTCACTTTTTTTCTTTCCCCGCCAGATTTCACCTGAGCTCTTTTTTTAGCAGCCTTGCCGGGCAGTTTAGGGGTCTGGTCCTTTTTTTTGAAGAAAGCCCCCCACTTGATAAAATCAGGGAAAGGGTTTATTTTTTTCGTTGTAGTTTCGTATCTCCCCCCCCTTTTTTTCCTCCCTACCTCCCCCTCAAATACCCCCCTCCCCATAATCTCTCAAAACCCAAATTTTAACTCATTTTCCCGGGTCTTAAAAAAAAAACCCGAAGAAAACGAAGCAGATTTACCCAAACCCCATTCAAATTTTTGAAATAGGAAAAAGTTCAAAACCCAACCTTTTCCCGGCCATGGTGCGCAGATTGGGACAAAAAGTTGGTACAGGAATGTCACACACAAATTGGTAAAAGGCATAGTAACGACTGAAAACAGAAAGCACACATGCTGATTTTAAAAGAACAAAAGAAGGGGGAGAAAACATCAAAAGTGACAGCCCAGAGTTGGGAAAGTTATGGGCGCATCATATCTAGTGGAATAATTTATGGTATGTTCCCTGAATTGATTTCTGATTGTAGTTTTATGGGGGGTAATTAAAACCAAAGTTTTAATTTTTATTTTTTTTAGAGGGGTTGGGGCATTTAAATTTTTGTTAGGGGATTTTCCATTTATGTTTCGTTTTTGGGTCATTATTTCCTAAAGAATAATTGGGTTCAAAAAAGGATGTTGGTATAAATGATGAAAAAAAATCTGTGTTTCTTTAAAATCTCAGTTTTCCCTTTCATCGGGCCCCCTGTCATCAGAGGTAAAGGTTTAAGGTTAAAAGGGGAGTATGACCTGGTTTGAAACCAAAAGGGTTTTTGGGAAATTTCCAGAAAAAGTGCCTTTTTTTCAGGGTATGTGAAACCTACCCGCTCACCAATTTGGGGTAGTGGTCTTACTTTGGGGTGACTTATTTAGAGTGGGATTCCCTTTTCTAACCCATATTGATCCCGGGGAAATTTTGAATGAAAATAAGAAATAGTTGAGGGGAGAACTGTCATAATTTTTTTTTGTTGGGCCCCAACTTTTTGAAAACATGAAATCTGCGATTGAAACCCAATTTTTGGGTTTAAAGGTTTAAAGTTTGCTACAGTTTAAAAGGGGGCCCCTCCAACCCCTTTTTTTTGGGAACATTAGGCTTTGTGTATTTTTTCAAAGTTGGGTTTTTCCCAATTTTTTTGTTTTTTTTTTTTTTTTTTAATTTCGCAACTATTTTTTATCCCTCCTCAAAAAGGTTTTTGGAAAACCCGGAACAAAGAAACAAAAACCCCACTGTAAATTTTTCTGCCCAAAAAATTTTAGGCCCTTTTTTTCAATAGTTCCCCCCGTTAGTTGTTACGCTGGCAGATCCCCACCTCTTACAGGGTTTTTCTTTTTTTGTGTTCCCCGGCTATGCTATATTCCCCCCCCCCCAAACTGGTTTGTTAAAACGACGGGCCACAGTCCTCGAGAGACCTCACCGGGGCCCCCAGCTTTTTCAGGGCCCAAAATAACCGGGGGTGGGTTCCCGGCGTCTTTACATTTTTTATTTGAAAGTTTTTTTATACTTTTTTTTACTGTCAAAATTTGTAGGGTACGTTTAAAAAATGGGAAAAAGCAGATCCTGGGGTTTGTAAATTTTTTGATGTATTTGATTTTGGGTATAGGTTTTTTATGCAAAAAAAATTTTTTTTTTTGTCCATTTTTGGGTTTTTTTTAGGGTTTTTTTTAAATTGTTACGCGAAAAAATAGGGACTTAAACAAATCTGTTTTTTCAGTTTTAAATTTTAAAAAACAAAAAAAACCTGTTCCTTAAAAATTTTGGGTGGTTTTTTTGTTTTTTTTGTTTGTTTTGGGGTAATGGGGTGGGTTTTGTTGTTGCTTTTGGTTTTTCGAAAAATGCCCCCTTTAACAGATATTTTACAAAAATAAAGATTTAATAGTCGACTTCTTTTTTTTTTAACTGGGGGGGCCCCCCCCAATGCCAATCAAAAAGGAAAAGTTCAAAAGTTCTTTCTCAAGATAATTTTTCATTTTATGTTTAACTTTCTTTTTTTGCGAATGTTTTACAAAATTGTCTCCCTTTCAGGAAAAAACATCAAGGGGGTTGATGGTTGGGAAGTTCTTTTTTAATTAGAATTTTAAATTAAAGAAAAAAAATCAGTTTTCCTGCTCTTGATTACAAAAAAAACCTTTGGGTTTATTTTGGGGGGAAAGAATGTGTGGGGTTGTGGTGTTTTGTGGTGTGTGTGTTGTGTTGTGTGTGGTGTGTGTGTGTGTGTGTTCCCATGGAGTGTTTTCTCTGAAAGACCCAAAAACTAGAAAAATTTAAAAATTTAAACAAGACCAAATTGAAAGAAATTGGGCAAATTGGTAGCTTTAAATAAAGAACATACAAAATTTCAAGGGGCATGATCAGTTTTTTTTGCAGCTGTTGAAGCCATTTGCTGCAAATTTTAGGATATCATCCTTTTTTGAATTTTTTTAAAGATACCAGTGTCTCATTTGAAGAAAGTTCCCATTGAAAAAGTTTCTATCTTTATTTTTAACTCTGATTCCCTTTTCCTTTGACCCCTTTTGGGGGGGTTCATTCATAAATTGTTCCTAATTTTTTAGAAAAGGAGAACATTAGCTTTGGGAAAATTTTTTTTACATTTTTCAACACTCTTTTTTACGCTTTATCAGTCATTCAGTTTAGAAAAAAACAATCCCTGGGAAGGTATCCAGCTGAAGTACTTTGTCTATCTTTGAACTACGTGATTTATTTTTCCCAAAATAACCCTTGGGGAAATGCTTTTGGAACTGATTAAATTTATTTTTGATTTTGATTTAGAATTAGCCATTCTAGTGCCCCAAAAAGAAACTGCCCCTTTTTTTATGTAGTTCAAACTGCAAGGTTTTGTTTATGTAGTCCCCGGGGGGGGGGCCATAAAAAGGAAGAAAAAAAAGAAAGCTATGTATTATCGATGAATTTGTCCCAGTGAAGTAGCACATTTCCCGTTTAAATGCCCGGAAAAATAATAGGAAAGTTTGGGGCACATGAAAACCGTGTGTGTGTGTGTGTGTGTTGTGGGTGTTTTTTTTGTGTGTTTTGTGGTGTGGTGTGTTGCATTGTTTTGTTTTGGGGGGAAAAGGGGAGAGAGGAATTTGGGGTCTACATTGTGCTTCTGTAAAGTAAGCCTTTGTGTGAAATTTTTTGTTTTTTTACAGCTTTCCCCTTTTTCCCCTTCCCGCGAAATGCACTTCTAGTTTTTTTTTCGTGATGTTGCATATGTTTCTTTTATTTTCGAATGACATCACTTT
>JAFLJL010002599.1:0-25639 GCA_018398815.1 Conus ventricosus | reverse complement strand
CCCAGCCCAAAGGGGAGCCGATTAGTACACCCGGGCCAAGGTGTACTCCCTGTCTAGGAGAGGTCCGAGCCAAAGTGATGTGTTGAGAGCGCTGGCCCTCTCAATCACCAGGATCTCATCCCCCTCCGACACAGGTCGCACCGCACGGCCAACGCGGCGGATCTTAAGGAGACCACAGAGAGAAAAGGAGTGTGGAAAAGAAGACTTGAAGGGGAGACGAAGAAAGAAAAAGATCCGTTAAGAAAGGCAGAAGACAGAATAGGAAAAAGGTGGGTTACTATTTGTCTGGGCCCTCACTCCTAACCTTTCTGACATGGGAGACCCTACCAGGGGCATCAATTCCTACCACGTAATGCTTGGCCAGTCAGCAACTTGGCTATACAGGCCTAGCAGTGTTCACAACTAACCATCTAGCTGAGTTTTGATGCCCCCGTCAGCAAAGCCTAAAAGATCACAGGACCACGCAAGCCCTCCGACCACGGCAAGGTTGCAACCCCCGGAGGGCATGGGGACTGTAGGAGAGCTCACTCACACCAGCTCCACAACCAAGCAATTATTGTCGTCAGCAGGGGGCTTAGTAGGTGGTGTCCTGCACATGTTGGATCAGAACAGGCACCATTGAACACCACCAAAGTGACTCAACAGCAGTGCAGTTCTCCTCTGGTGGGTTGCCTCATCACCGCTTGACACTGACTACACCCTGTGGATTGCCGGTGCCAGAGCTGTGGTGGGTCGGGCTGCCTGGGTTGAGGCTGTGGACGAGGAGCCAGAATGAGTGGCATGGGTGCAATGCCATTGTGGTGGCAAAGATTATAGGACAGCAAAAAAACAAAAAAACCCTCACACTTTTTCACTATGCTCCCTTTTCTAATGGATATATACAAAACAGAAATTTAGCATGTCTTTTTTTTACCTTTCACCCCCTATTTTTTCTCATTCTGAGTTTCTCTAATCAAACCATGACATTTTAAGGTTCTACATGAAAACTACATTTCTCTAAAGGTAATGATAAAAAAGACCCACTAAAAGCCCTTTAACAGTGGCAATATAAGTCAAAACATTTATATTGCAGTCTCATTTATAGACTGAGAAAGAAAAAATTCCAGAAATAAAGCAAAAAGCTGACAGGTAAAAGTTTACAGAAATTGATGACTGATAAAAGGATAAACTTTATGCATGAAAATCTCTCACAGTCATACAAGTTGTAAATTCAAGGGACTGAACACATGTAAGCAAAATAAACAACTGTCTCATAAAATACTGGGGGTGGGTGGGGGGAACACTCATCTCTAAACTATCATTCAGAAACTTCACGAGCAGGACCATCTATCTCTGAGAAGTTCCCCCGCCATCCCTCTTGTATGAATACAATTAACAGAATTATACACAACCTCAAATTAACATTAAAAAGGGGCAATTAAAAAAAACTATATATTTCTTTATCACATAAAGTCTGAATACTGTAATTGCACATCAAGGAATAGGTCAAAGAGGACCACCACCAAAACCCACACTTACAAACAAAGGTCTCCACATGGGTGCATGGGTCACCACACTTCGGACAACATAGCTGGTTCTTGTCCCCGCCTCCTTTACCATTTTTAGATCCCGACACGGAACCGCCACCCTCACCACTGCCTGAGGAGGCCGACTTGTCTCCACCGCCCCCTTCAGTCACATCACCACCATTGCCTGACTTGGAGGAGCTGGCGTGAAATCTGCATGGGACAAAGGAGGCAGGCATGGGCAGGAACACCGATCTGTCTGGTGCAGGGGAGGGCTGAGGCGACAAGGAGGGGTGGACATGCGCCACGCGTACACCTGCACATGCAAACACACATTCTGTCACAGCTGTAATGAACTGAACTGAACTGCACCGTTTTGCACTGAATAACTATTGAAAAAGAACAATGAAAGATAAATGACTTTTCTATCACTGCTAAAATTACTTAGCATAGAATTTGTTGCTAAATATGAAGAAATCAGATTGAAAAGAAAATGTTAAATCCTTCAGTTCACTGATAGCATACTGGAATTGACCTCTTCTTTAATGATTTGTCATGCTCGCCTTTCATTGACTTTTCATTCCCTGGAGAATTCCTTACACATTTCTTTCATAGTGAAATGAAATTCTACACTGTTACTATATTCTTAATATTTCAGTTTCAGCCATTGTTAGAAAATGTCTGTATGATTTAACATGCGATACATTTAAGCCATAAGCAGTTTTGCAACTTTCATGACAACATGGCAGAAAACTGATGTGATGTTATGGACACAAAAAACAGTCAGTTCTTGAAATAGTGTTTTTATTTCTTATTTTTGTCTGCTCGTAAGTGTTTAATAATTATACATTATATACAACTTCTCAGCAGCTGTTTTAATATAACTTCGCCCTCTCACTGTCTAGCCATGGAGATGACAATGATTCGAATACCAATAAATGAGTCATCAAACTGTAACACCTATTTGTCTCGCTGGCAACAGCTGTACAGCTGTTATTACTGAAGCTACGACTTTGGGTGACTAAAACCCTCACTAGTCTTTACTTTAATGTTAACACAATAAAAACAAAAATGCACAAGTTTTCAAGATACTAAACCCTCACAAAAATGAGAATAAATTCTAATAATAAAATCTTGATGAAATACAACCTTACCTCTCACTCGCACCCTTGGTCCAAGCATTAGGCGTCCACATCTTGCTGCTCCAGACATGACTAAATTTGGATCTGCGGCTACTCACTGTTAAAAAGGAAAAAAAAAAAAAACAGGTAAAAAAGACTTTCAGAAAAGCATTAACAATTTCCCTTTGTGAAACATACGCACTTCATTCACGCGGCTCAAATGTAAGTTCATTACCAGTCACACATGGCAAACTATTGACTTCAAATACCAAGCTGCCAGTATCTACCACTGGCAGGTTTTGACAGGACCAGCTGGTACAGATGCAATTTTCCTTCCCCTGGATCAGGTTGATGTCATTACATAGGTGGACTGCTGTACACTCCAAATCATCCAATCCATCCAGTAAATTCTGCTTCCATGCTACCGATATCACAGCTGTTTTAGACCATAATCCACAGCCTTCTAGCATGTAGACCCTTATTGCTGCTACTTCCTGTAGTATTACTAATCAGCTGTGCCTTATGTCTACCCATCTTAGGTTAGCACTGCTTCCCTTGGGCTCAGGACATGATCCACTGTTTGCCCTCACACTGTGGACACAAAGGGTTAGTCAGTCCCAGTTAACCTGGTTTGCAGGCAGTCAGTCAGAGGTTAGGATGAAGCTGATCTTAAAAGATGCCATATAAATGCCATAGTTCATTCCAGCTGAGACTTGTTCAAAGTGCGCTTTTCTATGTAGTCCATGCCTTGTGGCCTTGCTGGACTGCCTTCTTTTAGCATCTTTTTCCTACAAATCCTGTTTTTCCCCCTCTCTCTCTCTTTGCTTTCCCCTTTGCCTTTGACCACAACTCCACTTCTGATGATCCCAGTCTCTGTGTGTCTGCTGTTTTTTCCTCATTCTGAAGATTTTCCTTTGTCATGTATAATGCTTCCAAAACTTTTCATTTTCTACCAGTCATTTGGGTTGGTTTGACTACACAATCTTTCTTCCCTGTGTATAGCACAGTTGATGATCTTGCTTTTCTTACCCTACATCCTTTGACAATGGATTTCAGGGGCTGATTTACCTTTGCTTGGCAATGATAGATAACTAAGTCAGTAAGAACATGGAGGATACCCAGCCATTTCCTCAGCTCCATGGACTCCACTAAACAGGAGCAGCTTCAAATTCAGCATCAACTGTCATCAAAAGATTTTGTATTTCCACACTGGTCTATTTCATTCAGGATTTCTCCTCCTACATGACTGCTTTTGTTTTACTTTTTTTTTCACAGGGGGTCAAGAGACCTCTTTCTAAGACTCTTGATTGTTTTTTCTGTCTTTGTTTGTAATGGCCTAATTGGTAATAGTGAATGATATGCATTTCCATTTTTTTCCTTCCTCAGTATGACTAAGCGGCTGCATGATTCAGCTTCTTTAAAACTCATCCTGGATGTGGTAACTACCTTGTCTGCTTCAGTACTTTGTGTGTTTCTTCCTCCTTGGCGAAGATAAGATAAGATAAGATAATGTTGCTTATAGCCCAGCCGACCGCAAAGGGCCACATCAGGGCTGTCACCACGTTAAAATCAACTCACCAGTCATAAAAAAAAAAAAAACCTTTCACACATCTCTGTAAATGACATCGTCCAGAAACTTCGTTAAAAATCTTTCTTTCGTAAAATCTTAAATCAGATGAAAAATGTTAATCTCTCTCAAAAACTTGAGGATCACATCAGGCGGGACATCCCTGAACAGGATCTTCATGGATTCCGCTGTAAAATGTTTGTGTCTCACATCGTGCAAGTCCCAACACTCTAAAAGAACATGTTTCATTGTGAGTGGCGCATGACATGGAATGCACCACGGAGCTTCTTCACTCTTTAAAAGGTAAGAATGGGTAAAATACGAATGGCCGGTGTGCAGCCGGCACAGAACCGTTTCCTCTTTACGACCTCCCGACGTAGATGGGAGGAAGTCCTTAAGGTTTGGACGGATCTGAAAGAGTTTGTTACTCGTCTGCGTGTTCCAATCCTCCTGCCAGAGGTCTCTCACATAATCGTTAATTTTGGGTTTCACGTCTGAGCAGGGGATATAAATGTTGGACAGTTTCTCTCTTGTGGCGTTCTTGGCTAAACGATCAACCATTTCGTTCCCGCCGATGCCAACATGACCAGGAACCCAAGCAAGAGTAATGTTGTAACCGTCCGCCTTCAACTTGCTAAAAAGTTCGAAGAAATATAAAAGTTCTGGATGCTGAAGGTTGCGGCCAGCTATGGCCTCCAAAGCTGACAGCGAATCCGACAGAACCAGAAAGTCCCTCTTCGAAGAATGTGAGATTATCTTCAAAGCCAAAACCAGAGCGGTAAGTTCAGCGGAATAGACAGAAGCATCTGAATGAATATGTTCCAACAGTATCTGAGAAGGACCAGCCGCCGTGGCGAAGTGGTTAGCGTCGCGGACTCCCGGCTGGGAGGTCGTGGGTTCGAATCCCATCAGAGTCATGTGGGTTTTTCTGCCCGACCGGCTCCTACCCAGAGTTGAGTTTGCTGCGGACTCAGTTGGGAAGACTGGGACCACACAGTCGAGTTTCATCCACTTAATGGATGCGTTTCTGAGAGTGTTGCTCAAATTTCATGACCAACACTGCAGGTGCCTGTATCTCTCGGGCCTGGTTGACACCGGGAATATTATGAAAGGAAGCGTAGAGTACAGCCCTGTCATGTAGTCTCAGACCGAAATGGAAATCCGTAGCATCATCTTAATCATCCTCATTTCATCGATCAGCATTAAAAAAAAAGATGTCTCAAATTCTGTGGCCCTTCATGCCCTGCTCTCATGGTGACCTCAATTTCGATGTCCTCTCCACGTCTGTAGCCTTGGTTTGGTTCTGTCGGGGTCACCGGTTTTCGGCGAGTCCATGGGGGCTGTCGTTGGACGGACGTGGTGGCGTTCTCCCGGGGGGAGAGCTCACTCACGCCGGCTCCGCGACTAAGCAATTATTGTCGTCAGTAGGGGCTTAGTAGGTGGCGTCCTGCGTATGTTAGATCAGAACAGGCGCCACTGAACACCACCAAAGTGACTCGGCAGCAGTGCAGTGTCTCCTCCGGTGGGTTGCCTCTTGACGACTTGCCATTGACTGTTCCCTGTGGATTGCCGGTGCCGGGGCTGCGGCGGGGCCGACCGGGCTGTGGCTGCGGACGGGGTGTCGGAATGAGCGGCGTGGGTGCACTGCCTCTGAAGTGGCACAGAGGTTGGGACAGCAAAAAAAAAAAAAAAAAAAAAAGTATCTGAGAAGGAGCCCCAGGGCAGTAGGCTGCACAGGCACTCCATCTTCAGATTTGGGAACCGTCAGTGAAAACTTTTTGACAGGATGGGAATTGGAACAGAGGTCAGCATACAATGCCTTGTACGCCAGAGAAGCTGGTAGACTCTTTGCGAAAAGCTGAAAGATCGAAACGAATCTCTGGTGTGAAAAAGGTCCAGGGAGGTTGATCCGGAAACTTGGAAAAATCGGACACAACTCCTAGGTCTAGACCTGCTTTCCCGCACGTGAGGGCTGTATTACGAAGACCAAACGGGGGAAAATACATTTAGGGTTGTTTCAAACTTACTTTGGAAGGAAGGTCAAAGACACAGCCCATAGGCAGGGTTTTCTGGTTCGAGAACAGTCGGATATAATAATTAAAAGACAGTTTCAGCCTGCGGTTGGACAGTGAAGGTTCACCTGCCTCTGCGTACAGGCTGTACCACAGGGGTGGTGTGGAACGCTCCAAGACAGAGACGAAGCCCTTTGATGGTGGATAGGGTCCAAGAGTTGAAGGTAAGACGATCTTGCAGAGCCATACACAGCACAACCGTAGTCCAGTTTGGAACGGCCCAAGGCTCTGTAGAGGTTGAAACAAAGTTTTCTTATCAGGCCCCAGTCGGTATGCGCTACGACCCGCAGAATATTCAGTGCTTTCTGGCAAGCAGTTTTGAGGTTTTTTATGTGGCTGAGAAAGTTAAGTTTCTGGTCAAAAATAACCCCAAGAAATTTGGCCTCTTTGACAGCTGGAATGGGAGATTTCCCGACTTGAAGTTTAGGATCTGGAAAAAACTGACGGAAATTTGGAAGTGAATACACTGTGTTTTTGTAGCAGAAAAGGTGAAACCGTTTTCATCCGCCCACTGATGGATTTTATCCACGCAAAGCTGGAGCCTGCGCTGGACACTCGGGTACAGGCTTCCAGTTCCCGTAGACAGCGAAATCACCCACAAACAATGAACAGTCTGAACCCTGCTGAACTAAATTTCAAAGGGTTGTTGATTTTAAATACTAAAGAGGGCAGGAGACAGTATGCTCCCTGTGGAACACCCAACTCCTGCTCATGGACATCAGAGAGAGTGGTGCCACCCCGACCTGAAACTGTCGTTCTGCCAAAAATTTTTAATGAAAAGCGGAAGATGCCCTGGGGAAAACCCCAGATCATGGAGATCAGGAAGTATCCCCGACTTCCAGGTGGTATCGTAGGCCTTCTCCAAGTCAAAGAAAATTGCCACTGCATGCTGTCTGTTCAAAAACGCGTTCCAAAGTGTAGATTCCAGATGAATCAAATGGTCAACTGTAGCCCGATGTTTGCGGAAACCACACTTTTCTTTCGCCAAAAGGCCATCGGTTTCAAGTTTCCACATGACCCTAGCATTGACATTTCCCCAAATCAATTTACAGACACAGCTGGTCAAAGCATGGGACGGGTGTTTGATGGATTAGAAAGATCTTTTCCAGGTTTGGGGATGGGAATAATGAGGGCTTTTCCCCAAGAGGGTGGAAAGCAACCTGTGGGTCCACATTTGGGTTTGTATACCTGTAGCAGTATGTTCAGACCTATTTGCGGAAGAGGGTTTCAACAGTTGATAATGGATTTCATCTATACCTGGAGAGGAATCGCTGCAAGAGATAAGGCAGATTTCAGTTCATTTAACGTGAAAGGAAGATTGTATTTTTTCCATTTGTCTGACGAAAAGTTGCAGGGTGATTTATCTTAAGGCTTGTTTTTGACAAAAGTGGCTGATTTGTTAGAAGGGGAAAGGAATTCTTTTTCAATGGTTGAAGCAAGCAGATTAGCAACTGCTTCTTGTCTGTTATTAAAGAGTCAGCAAACTTGAGATGGTTCACAGTGGGACAGGTTTTTCTTCCCTTTGATTTTTCTTAAAATGATGTTCCACACTTTCTTCTTAGAAGTTTTCGATGTCAGCCTGGAGCAAAAACTTCTCCAGGACCGACGTTTACTGATTTTAAAGTGTGTCTCGTTTGGCACGGAGTTTCTGATGGGCTCGAGCGGGGGGACCCGAAGGTCGTTGGTATACCCGACGCTGAGCCCGTTTTCGAACTTTGGAAATTGTTGGCAGTTGAATCAAACCCAGGGTGTTTTTTGGCTTTGGAGTTTGTCGGAAGACACTGGAATACGGGATTTAGCACATTTGATCATAGTTTAAGTCAGAGATTCTGCTGGGTCCGGACTCTGAAGAAAATCAGTGTCCTGGAATTCTTTAGAAAAATAGGGGGCTGCAAATAGATCCCAGTTTGCTTTCTTATAATTAGTGTTGAGAGACAGAGACTGTTCAGTTATGAACGGGTTGTAGAAGGACAGGAAATGGTCACTTCATGCAGATCTCATGGACGACCACTCATAGTCCAGGAACCAGCGAGGGGTCAAAAATCGACAAATCTAAATACGAAAGTGAACCTGTGGAAGAGTGGAGGTAAGTTGCAGATCCGTCGTTCAACAACACAAACCCAAAATCCGAAAGGACATCCTCAATTAGCAGACCTCTGGATGACGTACGACACTACCCAAAGAGGGTTGTGACCGTTAAAGTCACCCAACAGCAAAAAAGGTCGAGGAAGTTCTCCTATCAGACTGACTAGGTCCTGACGACAAACCGGGACTGAAGGAGGTAGATAAGGGAACAGACCGCCACAGTCTTGTGGAGAGTGACTCCGCAGCTACAGCTTGAAGGGAGGTAACAGAGCGACGGGGACTATACAGCGAGATTTAGTAGGAGAGGGCAACAACCGCCCGACAGTCCCAACGTGGAGGGTTGTGCAGGTTTGAAAAGAATATTAAAGCCAGAAAGAGTGAAGGTCTTCTGGCTTTGAAATTTTAGTTTCCTGAAGAGCCACGACGGAAGGTTTTTTAATGGATTTACACAGAAGCTGCAGCTCCTCAAAGTTGGAATTTAGTCCCCGGATATTCCAATGGAATACTGTACTACCATGGTGCAGAGGGCGAAAAGAAGAGAGATCAGGTCATCCCCCTCACAATCTGCGTTTTTAAAGGGGGTAAATTTATTGTTGTTTCACTGGACTGTGGTCTTCAGACCTGCTGGCAGACTTTCCAACAGGGGAAGAGGGTCTGGATTTGGGGGAAAGGTGGAGTTTCTTCCTCATCTCCACCATCTCCACACTGGATTGAACTCCCTTGCCGCACGGGCACTGGACAGAGGAGTTCGAGGTGGGACTGCTGGTTTTTTATCTGCCCACAGCAGATGTTGTAGACTGCTGGGCAGTCTGAGGGGTGGCGGATTTTTTGCCTCCACCAGGGGCATTCACTTTGGGTTGGGGTGGTTTGGGCTACTTCCACCAGAGTTGACAATTCTTCCTTGCAATGTCTTTGAAAACATTGAATTCATCAGTCTGGGCAGCAGACTGACCGATGGGAACTGTGGGAACTGTCTTCACGGCCCAAGCATATGAGAAGCTGTTGGCGTCTGATTGCCAACAACCCGTTTCCGGGCTTCAAAAAAGAGATCTTCTTTTCTGTTTTGACGCGTTGTATAGTGGATTCTGAATCCAAAGAGGACAGTTTTTTGAAGAGGGGGGGAATGTCGCCACGCAGTTAGCACAATGTGCCGGTCTTTACACGCCCATCATGGTCGCCTTGCAGCAAACCCCCCGCACACCTCTGCCAGAAACAAACGGTTCTGACATGGCCAAACCTTGATCTGAAGCACCCCCAAAAGGGGTGGACCATTATAACTGAACCCGGCGTTCAAGTAACCCACTTTGATGACGGAGGCAGCACAGGGTTGCAGAAAGTCAGAAGAGGGTGTTGGTGGCCCCTCCCTTCGCACCTTTCTTTACCGACACCCTATGCAAATCCGTCACACCTCGGACCCCAGTTTCTCTTGATTTTCCGCCTCCGAGACACCTGTTAAATCCTGCATCGAATCACTCCTTTCGATGAATTCAACTGTTTATGGGGAGTCACCTTGATCCCTGTCCACAAACTTTGTTGGGCCTTCAGCAGCTGTTCGGATTGTCTCTTGGATCCGCTCTGAACAAGAAACGAGCCCTTTCGCCCAAACCCCTTGATGGACCGTGGGTCACCTGCCAAACCTTGGAAAGCCCTTTGGATAGCAAAAGGGCTTAGAGCTGAAAGGGGTCTTTCCTGCTCCGTCCCTTCCATCACGAGCCAGGAAGCCCAGAAACTGTCCTCTGTCTTTCCTCTGTATCGGAATCACTATCGGAATAAAGATCCCTGAAATAGGGGATGCTGCCTTCCTCTTCTTTTGGGGGGGATTTTTGTTGAAAAAGCCATATTTATTGTATTATCTTTCATCCCTCCCTTACCCACCCACCTTGGGTCCAACTAAGGGGCCAGGGCCAAGAACAATGTCTTGACCCTTCCACTTCCAGGCTTTAGGAGAGATATACGACAAACAGAAACCACCAACCCTATCCCCCTGATCATGCTCAACTCCCGGGAACAGAGAGCTGAGCACTGCAGGGGTTCACATGGCCAGCAGGGGAACTGCCTGTCTTGACCCAGCCCCAAGAAGGGGAGCCGATTAGTAACACCCGGGCCAAAGTGTACTCCCTGTCTAGGAGAGGTCCGAGCCCAAAGTGATGTGTGAGAGCGCTGGCCCTCTCAATCACCAGGATCTCATCCCCCTCCGACACAGGTCGCACCGCACGGCAAACGCGGCGGATCTTAAGGAGACCACAGAGAGAAAAGAAGTGGGAAAAGAAGACTTGAAGGGAGACGAAGATTTGAAAAGGGCCCAAATAAAGGCAGAAAACAAGAAAAGGAGAAAGGCGGGTTACTCTTAGTCAGGATCCTCACCCCTTTGCCTATTGACATGGGAAGCCCTACCAAAGGGGCATCAACTCCTTACCACATTACGCTTAGGCCAGACAGCATCTTAGCTTCTCGGACCTAGAAGCAGTTTGAAAAAACCAGCCTATCTCTGAGTATTGATGCCCCCGCCAGCAAAGCCTAAGGGATCACTGGACCGCGCAAGCCCTCCGACCACGACAAGGTCGCAACCCCCGGAGGGTCCTTGGCGAAGAGGACTGTGTTATCCATACAGGCCTACAGCGGGGAAGATTTGGTATCCAAGTCCTGCTGAACCTGCACTGTTCACTGCTGCGTTCTAAATGACTTTTAATGCCAATACAAACAGTACTAGGAAAATGTGCATAGCCCATCATTATGCCAGCTTCCAGACTGACCAGTCTGCTGTGTATTCTTTTGTGGAGAATCTAATACTAATAGTAATAGAAAAGCTATGAAGATTCCACTTCTGCATTTCTCAAGATTTCTTTGGGACATAATACATCTGGAAAGCCAAGTGAACCATCCTGTGTGTGACTGATCCTTGTGGATTTGCCAGATCACGCCACACCACTTAAAGGTCCCTTCTGCCTTTGCTCTTTGAACTTTTACTTTGAAAATCATCATGGCATGCTCTAAATAGCCAGACACTCCAGGGATAAATCCTTTCTGGATGACAAATCCAAATACTTGGTTTCTGTACTTCATCACTCTTGCTCAGTTGTTGTCAAATTCATGACAGATGTCCTCTTTCTCAGAGGTGATGTTGATCTGAACTGACAGATCTTTCTGCTCTGTGAGAATGTACACATATCAAACTATCATCCAAGGGGTGCTGACGTTACAAGTTCATTCATGCTGATCTTATCAGTCTGTGGAGCCATTCATTGCTGACAGATTTCTTAAGCAGCTGATGTAAAAAGGTATTCTGTAAGTTCCAGAAAATGATCTACCGTAAAGTTCGGACTATAAGCCGCGACTTTTTTCCCCAGCCTTTAAACCCTGCGGCTTAAACAACGATGCGGCTATTTGCGGATTTTTCCGATTTCAGAAGCATCACACCTTCGTCTATTCTTAGCTTCTCTCAATTCTCGTAACTCACCATATCGTGTTTACTGTTCATGAATTTTTATTATGCTTTTAACTACGATTTTCTGTGTAATCGTGTAATGGAATCAGTAACCCGTTCAGAAATATGGGAATCGACATAAGTAAAGCCCATTACTGATATCTTTTTTCATCAGTTTGTCTTCTACAAAAATACGATCGCTTCGAACGGCGCAATGTGTTGGCCGTTTCCGACCTGTTTAATCTTGACTAACACTAGGTGAATTACGAACAAAATAACTAAGCACTGGCACGGTATTAAGCGAAATAAAACAATCGAATCGTTTCATTAATGTTCTGGTTTGTTATTATATGCGTTATCTTACCAAGTGCGTCTTGCAATTCAAAAACGATTAGCGCATTCAACTCGGTCATTGTCAGACCTTGGCTTCGATCCGCCATACCATTGTTGAAATCGTGGACAGGGAGTGAAGGTTTGCATTTGATACCTTCGCTTTGATTGGCTTGCGCTTTCGAGTACTCAGCCAATCGCTTAGCTTGATACACCAACGAATGCAGGAGAGACTGCCTTTCTAGCGCATCGTTAATGCGTTGTTTTTTTCGGTATTTTTTTTGGTTCAGTTCAGTTCACTTCACTTGGGACTTTGATAGCCTCACAGCTTTTTGTGTCCCAATCATCTTATTTCATAAACATTGGTTGCTTAATGCATGCATATGCTCAGGATTTTAAAGCAATGATGTTGGAAAGACAAACTTGTAAGAAGCCTCATAAAAACTTCGATTCTAATTGATTTTAAAACACATGTACTAAAAAAAAAAAAAAAAAAAAGACTGAAGAAAAGCTGGAAACATGCTCTTGTATTCTGACCTATTCCAACGCCAATGAATGCAGTGAACACATTGTATGTGATGATTTTCGACACTATGTGAACTCAACGCTCGGCCAGCTGCCGCCTGCGGCACATCGGACTGTGTTGTATATATCTGCGGCTTATAAACCGGTGCGGCTTATTTGTGAAAAAAGTTCAGATTTTTTAAAAATTTAGTGGGTGCGGCTTATATACAGGTGCGCTCAATAGTCCGAACTTTACGGTACCTCTGATTTTCTTAACCACTCTTCTCACCTTATGTGGTATTGGTGGCTTGTCACTCATTGTTTTCTCTGGCATTGCAAGCCACACAAAACCCAGTATTTCAAGAGGTGTCTTGCTCTATGAGTCAGAATATATACTGACTTCCATAAAAAACACGAAAAATTGAAAGGCTATTTTTCGGGTGAAAAGGGGTGAATATACAATATTGAACCATTGTGGCAAGTTGTTTGGGTCCAAGACTCACGTGCAGTGAAAAAATTGTGTGAGCAACACATCATTCCCGGCATTGGAGGGTCAACAAAAATGGCAAACTGGTTGCTGCATGCGAGGCACGTGCACACCATGCAGAGCAAAGTTAACCAGCGACAAGTACGCAGGCATGCAGCCTTTATAAAACGCGCTACAAGGTTCAGATAACGACTTGCCGTCTGAGCGCTACAGAGATGCCAAGACTACGAGCAGAGGAACGCAATCGTGCCCTAGGCCATCTGGAGGCTGGTGTGGATGCCAGGCAGGTCGCCAACATCTTTAACGTCCACATCTCAACCATCTATCGTCTGCAGCACCACATGCGAGTCACTGGTACCACTGATGATCGTCCCCGGCCAGGCCGTCCTGGGGTCACCACACCAAGAGAGGATCGCCATCTTGTTCGAACCCATCTGCGGGATAGGCGGCAAACAGCCGCTAACACTGCTCGACAGGTGCCTGGGAATCTCCAGCAATGAATCAGCCTCAACACTGTGCGGCGGCGTCTTCAGGAGAACGGGCTGGCATGTAGGCGTCCTCACAGAGGTCCGGTACTGACACCAAGACACCGGCAGGACAGGCTGCAGTGGGCACAAGCCCGAATCAACTGGCGCAGGCAGCAGTGGGGACGCATACTGTTCTCAGATGAGAGCCGTTTTTGTATTGACATGGCTGACGGTCGTGTCAGAATATGGCGTCGACCTGGTGAACGCTATGCTGACTCCTGTGTGGTAGAGCGGAACCCCTGGGGAGGCCTGAACGTTATGATATGGGGTGCAATTGGCATTAACCACGCCATAGGACCAGTCATCTTTCAGAACATTGGTCCTGGTCGCGGACAGGGTGTCAATGCACAGCACTACATCCACCAGGTGCTCAGACCCCATGTCGTTCCTTTTTTTGCA
Source organism: Conus ventricosus (assembly GCA_018398815.1). Taxonomy (NCBI): domain Eukaryota; kingdom Metazoa; phylum Mollusca; class Gastropoda; order Neogastropoda; family Conidae; genus Conus; species Conus ventricosus. The sequence goes on along the minus strand of JAFLJL010002599.1, from coordinate 11,618 downwards.
CAACACCCAAACTGGACATTCCAACAGGACAATGCAAGACCACACACAGCCAGGGCCACCCAGCAATTTCTTCAGCATAACAACGTCAATGTGCTGCCTTGGCCAGCCCTCAGTCCCGATTTAAACCCAATAGAACATTTTTGGGATGAACTTGGCAGCGGTTGGACCTCCTGCGTCCACGACCAGCAACAGCGGCTCAACTTCACCAGGCCATCGCCCATGTGTGGGCTGGTGTGCCAAGGGGACGCATCATCCACCTGGTCCACTCAATGAGCCGCAGGTGTCAAGCAGTTGTCCATGCAAATGGTGGCCACACACGGTATTAGGACTTCAAGCTGGTTTGTCACGTGACCTTGGATTTTCCACACAAAGACGTATTGCTGATGACATTTCACACATTACCGGTGTAATGAAATTATGAATCAAATCACGTTGCAGGGATGAAAACAGTTTTTAAAAAAAAAGAGGAGATTGGCGGGGATCTGGGGGTTCACCATGGGCCCCAGTGGGGTACATGGGCAACAGCCCGGCGGGGGTCAGGGGGCAGTGCCCCTGAAGCTGAAGCATATTTTGTATTAAATAAGACATAAAAATCTTTAGAAATCACTTTCTTGCTTCTAAACAACTCATTCTATAGAACAGCTTTCAACACCATGAAGACTGAGACTGATGTGGAAAGAAACTATGTCAATTGAGACAAACATTTAGTATGATGAATCCTCAGAACTCTAGCTAAAGAAAATTTGACAAACAGTGCTTTCAGGACATAAAGAAAAAGGCCTGTAGATAAGTAAATCAGAGTGGGAAATCAAACTAAGTAAATCAGATGTATGAAAACGACTGCTGGACTTCAATAAACACAATATGAAAAATGATTACTTTGAAGTCCTTTAAAAAAAAACTGAAGCTTTTGGGCCTTACGACCCTTCGTCAGGAAACACTAAACACAAGATAATGTTGCTTATAGCCCAGCCGACCGCAAAGGGCCATATCAGGGCTGTAAAAAGAACATAAAAGAAACAAATGACATAAAAACAAACTGATGTCACAACAGTACACCCCCCCCCCACTTCCCCTTACAACTAATCATATCCTCCCCCCCCCCCCCCTTGACAAGTGTGTGTGTGTGGGGGGGGGGGGGGGGGGATTGTGTGTGGGGGGGGAGGGGGGGGTGTGTTTGTGTGTGTGTGTGTGTTGTGAGGTGGGGACGGGGGTGGGGGGAGGGGGCGAAGTGTGTGGGGTATGTGTGTTGTGGGGTGAGGGTGGGGGTTGGGGGAGAAGGAGGAGGAGTAGAGGAAGTATATAGGTAGTGGGGGGAGTCGGCTGGTGGAAAAGGATTTCATAGGGGGGCTGTTAGCAGACACCTAACAAATGTAGCAAACGTTTGCATTATACAAGGGGAAAAGTGTTACACAATACTGTTGTGACATCAGTTTATTTTGATGTCATTTGTTCTTTTATATTCTTTTTGTCACTTTGACGTTCTTCCCTTGCTTTGAAGACTCTACGAGTGGAAGTACTTAGAGTAGGAGTCAAACTATCTTTGGAAATTAAACGTAGATTGTTGCATACCCAATGATCTGAAAATATGCTGTAATGGTGTGGGAAACACACACATTTTCTGTTGGTGACTGGGACGCTCGATGTGATCTCTGATTGCCACAAAGCCATGACTACCAAAGTAGACACATTTTTGGCAAGGCTCGCAAAACACTTCAAATTCGCTGTCTTTGTCATGTTTTCTTATTACATCCGCGACTCTGCGGTCACACACGTCCTTCTGCTGCCACTCGGTCTTCTAGTGGTTCACATACTTCTTTCTTTTTTTTTTTTCGTTTTGTTTGCACTCACTGGCGGCAAACTCTCACTGTGAATCGACGCCATGATACTGGAAGGAAGCAGAATGAGAACTACGCCGTTTAAGAACATTACGACAGAGAAGAAATTCGCTGTGCAGACAAGTTGAGATCGTTTCTGAGCTTCATTCTTCGAATAATTTTTCGGTGGAGACTTTTTCTTTCAGCGGAGATGCGAAAAAATAACGGCGGAGACAGCGGAAACGGCGGAGGAGTTTTCATCCCTGCGTTGAATTCTCGCTTCCACTCTGTACAATTGTGACCAATAAAATTCGCCCCTAACCTTCAGCTTGTTTTGCTTTCGCGTTTTTTAATTTTATGGAAGTCAGTATACATCTTCCTAAAACGCTGTTCAAGAGTTTTTTATTTGCTATATATCCCAGTTTATGATCACTCAGTAAACTTCTGGTCAACTGGATGTCTCTGAAGAAACAATCTTCTAACTTCTTTGCCTACTCCTCATCCTTGCTGATCCTGCTTCGCAAGATTTGTTTTCAGTTTTTGCCAGACCTTCTCTTGCTCTTGCTTCTCAGATTCTGCCGCAGTCTTCATCTATTTCTTTCTTTTTGGTTCTGTTGTTCATTTTCAAAGGGCCCGTGGTCAAATGGCTAGAGAATTTTCCGGCAGAACTGGCAGTTGTGAGTTCAAACCACTCTTTTGTGAGATTTTTTCAGCTTGAAAACTCTGTCCATCTTGCGTAAATGGGTGCCAATTCAGTTCACAGAAGTTAAAGGCAGCGAAATAGAAGGATGCTTGTTTTCTGTCATGCAATGTTCCTGACAAAGTGAACCTCTAACAGTTTGCTGCCACCACAGCCAATAGGCTGTGGAAATTTCACCTTTTTTTTCAATCCACCCCTCACTGGTGTCTGGATTTTTTAGGTATGTTCAGCTTTAGCTGTTCTACTTTGAAGAAATTCCTACAGGTTGCATAATCATGATAATTTCTCTGAATATGGCTGCCTTATTGATCCAGTGTGCTCTTCCCTATCACTATCACATCAGCATATACAGTTTGACGGCTATGCATTCTATAAGTTCTAATATACCCAATACTTCTTCGATTTTGCAAACTGTGACAAGTTGAATTTTTGAGTCTGGCGTCAACAGCCTGTACAAACTGCTCATCTGAATCATAAGCACAGATCTCCAATGGCACTACAGTTTGAATTCCAGCCCTGCTTTTTCCCACACGTCATCTGCTGGAGCAGTCTGCTAAAGACTGCTTATTCCATCTTCATGTAACCCTTTTTTTTAACCCATGTTCATGCATGCGAGATAGCGAATCTCCTATCAGAGAACATCACACAGAGGACCCTTTCAAGTTTAAATAAAAAGCAGTGAGCCTAGACTGCCTGTCTCCCTGCTCTAGAATGAAAGAATATTATCAACCAAGTTCCATAAATTTTTAGATTGTCTAAGTATGGGGAAAAATGAGCTGCGAACTAGAAAAACAAGTTTTCTCCACCTTGATATTTTGTTCCAATTTTTCCTGTTCTTGAAACACACATCCAATGGTGTGAAGAGGCATTTTCTTGTCTAAATAACTTTCATATATCTGATGGTTGGTTATTTATATAGGCCTAATTTTCATATTTGACAATTGGTTATTCAGCAAATTTTTTTTTCAACATGATTTTAAAACTATTTGCGTAAGAACCTTTTTTGTTAGTTTATTTTTACACACTATGTCTCTAGCTGCAAGTAACGTTGGATGGACGGAATTTACATTAAACACAAATAGTTGTTTCTGAGCAAATTGGAATGAGAAGAATATTTGAAAGAAGTTCGTCCACTTCCACTACTGTGGCAACAAAAAGAAGTATTTCCAAAAGTTTTGTAATTGGGTGTGAATGATTATTCTGACCGATTTATCAAGATAAATGAGAGTTACATAAAACCTGACAACATCCGTTAAAGCAACCTGAATATTTACGGCTCACAAGACAATATCTAAAATTGACGCGAGTATCATTCATCTTCATTCTGGACCTGAGTTTTCAAGCGGTCTTTCAGTTTACCGACAAACAAGAACCTTACCCAGACTTTCAAAAACAGGTACTACATTTCGTAACTCTAAAGGCACAAAGCTAAAGATGTAAACAGCGCAGCGAACATACCCTTCGGTGGCTGTTGTGTAAAGTGGGTTCAATCACGCAGCTGTGGTGGTCGTTCCCCGTAAGGGGTCCTTCTTCCGCAAGGTCAAGGACCTAAAACATTAAGGGAAGAACCATTAAAAATTTACTACTGCATTTGATTTTTTTGTAGTTTTATTATGCACTATGTCTATTCAATAATGGAACTAAATAATACATTAGTTATCTATTAAAAAATGAAAAGACAAAAAGGCATGAAAATGGCTTACATATGGCATATGCAGACAATATTTTTGTACCATAAAGACTGCTCCCCAAAATAGGTTCCAGGGAGATAAGTAAACGAGTTATTATTAGCCTTCCAATGTTGGAAAGGAAATATGTAATGATTTATATAACGCCAACCATTAGGTATTTCATAAAACAGACATAAGTTATATTAATGAAATTATTTTACTTAAAAAAACCTTAACTGTCCAGACAAAGAATCAATCAAACTGTCTTTCATGAATGTTCGTCTTCTACTTTCGAATTTACCATGTTGACAGTGTGATCGTCAAACCTACCTTTCAATTTGTGGACCAGCAACGGTTTCGCGAGAAATAACAGCTGCCTAGTTCAGCAATACGAAGAAGAAAATGTCATGTGGGACAAAACAATCCAACGGTAATTTAGTTTAGTATTAAAAAAAAATCTTATGGTAAGCTGATCTGGTAGAGGCGTGTGTGTGTGTGTGTGTGTGTGCTGGCGTTGTTGTTACTATTGTTGTCATTTTGTCGTTGTGTTTTGTATGTTTTGTTTTAAGCAAGTGCAAAGGTGCTCGCTCGCTCGCTCGCTCGCTCTCGCTCTCGCTCTCTCTCTCTCTCACGTTGCATTAATAATATAACAGATTTGTTGTGCTTGGTGGTGATGGTGGTGGTGGTTGTGGTGTGTGTGTGTGTGTGTGTGTGTGTGTGTGTTTGTGAGTGTGTGAATCTGGCGACCATGATTTGTACTACTGTATAACCACTATCTAGAATAGACAATGGTCATAATATTCTGTATTGTCTTGCTTGTTGTACAGCCCCCTCCCCCCCCCCCTCTCTCTCTCTCTTCTCTCTCGTAATTGTTACATTGTACCTTTTATGTATTTTCATGCCGTATCAAAAATGATTACACATTGTGCTTTGCTACATATTCCCATTTCTCATTTCCTCTCTCTCTCTCTCTCTCTCTCTCTCTCCTCCTCTCTCTCTCCCTCTCTCTCTCTCTCTCTCTCTGTGTGTGTGGTGTGTGTGTGTGTGTGTGTGTGTGTGTGTGTGTGTGTGTGTGGTGTGTGTTCTAAATGTAGTGTGTACTTTGTCATTCATTTTATTGTCTGTTTTATACATGCTGATTGTTGTCCATTATGGGTACATTTCTATATGCCTCCCATCCCACTCCACACACACACACACACACACACACACACACACACACACACACACACACACACACACACACACACACACACATACGAGCGCGCGTGCACGCACCCCACACACAACACACACACACACACACACACATCCTTCTACAGTAGGGACAAAATTGGGAAAATTTGATGGGGGGCCTTTAAACGAATACAGAACACCCACTTGGCAAAAAAATTTTGAAATGTACACTTTAAAAAGGTTAAATGAAACAGAAACGTTTAAAAAAATCCATCTACTGATTCCCCCCAAAACCGAGCAAAAAAAAACATTCCTTTTGTTTTACTTTTGGGCTCTTTCTCACCCCTTTGGTTTTGCAGAAAAACTGATTGACTCCCGACTCTTTGGGATTGCTTTTTGGCAAAGTTTTCTCATACTGAACCAATCCCAAGCGGGGAAAGAAACAGGGAAAAATTTTGCCCTTTAAAACACACTGATGCAAAAAAAAAGGGAACTTCCGCATATCTTGTCATATTAAACAAAGATGCAAAAGCAAACCAAGTATCCTAACCATCTTAAGGTATAAACTGATGGATCAGCCCAAATAACAAGAACGCGGGATCCGCTTTTGTTTTTTCCATCATGTACATGTGGGCCCGTGCACATAGGCACGTCCTATCTCCGTGCACATTCACACATGAAAAAACGCGAAAGGCTGAAACGTTCGTTTTTGGGTTTTCGAAAACAACTCACCCCACTTGTCCAGAATGAAATATACTAATCACAAAACAACATAGGTCCTGCGTATTGCCGGGTTTGAGTACCAAGAAATGTTACATGGGGGCAGGGGAAAAACGGGCATAAACAGGGGCGAAACAGTGGAAAAAAAAGTGTCAGGGGAAATAAAAGTAAAATTTAAATTGACTGTGAAAACGGTGCACTGTGATTGTGAAGGAACAAATTTTATTTCATTATCAGTATCTAAACAAACATAGCTTTTGGTCGGGAGCACATTTGCATTCATGCCTTTCAAACCCCCTTTCAGCGTTCATTTTTCTGCGCCCAGAAAAGTTGCCCAACATGGCACAGCGTTTTTTTTCCAAAGATATCAAAACTTTGCTGAACAAACAAAAAATCATTTGATATCCAAGTATCACCCCTAAATAAATCCATGGGACCAAGGCAAAAAAATTTTACGCAACTTTTAAAATTAAACGTGAATACAACTTTTGAAAAGTGAAAAAATTTTTCAATGAACTTTTTCAAAACCAAAAAGGTGAATGTAATTAAACGAGCGGCGTTTTTTTTAAACCAAACCCTCTCAAAAACCCGGGGAAAAAAACGTAAAAGCCCAACATTCGTGTTCTCAAACGATCCGAAAACACGCAGAATTTCAAAGAAAAGGAAAAGCTTTTCCGTGAAAAGGCTTGTTGTGGGTTTAAACAAGGGGGAGCTTCAAAAAAAGTTACAATTTAAAGGGCCACACTGACACCAAAAAAGGCTACCCCAATAGCACTCAGCATAACTAGAAAAGCACAGTTGTCTGTCACGCTCATCCATCTTCACACGTAATGCAGCCCAAACGGGACACTTGGTTCAAGGCGAGGGTTTTTTAAAAATGGGTGGTTAACCAGGCAGCCCCAAAAATGCAACCAAATTTTGACCCGGCCCCCGGGCCCCCCCGCCCCCCCCCCCCCCCCCCCAAAGGGTAAAAAAATTTTTGGGAAAAAAAAATTTAACTTGTTTAAAAAGGGGGAGAGGGGTGGTAAAAACAAATAAAAAGTTTGGGGTAGGGTTTCCAAAAAAGGGAAAATTAAGCCCCAGAAAAAAGGAAAAAACGTTCGCAGTTTGGGAAAACTGAATCATTTTCTGTGTTTGTGCAGTAGACCAAAAAAAAAACTGACACAGTAGAGGGCAACGTTTTGAAAACAAAACCCTTTTTGGGGACCTGTAAAAACCCAAATTTTCCCCCTGATGCAAAACTTTAAACATTTGTAAATTCTTCTGTAAATTTTCAAATTGACACAGGAGAAACATTTCCTTTAAATGTCCGTACCCCGTATGACAAGTTTCATTTGGCACCACCACTAAACCCCAAACAAAAGTTCTTGAAGTCACCAGGGGGTTTTTTCTAAAAAGATAGGCCAGTTAAAAACCCCAACCAACCTGCAGGGACAGAAAACCCCTTTGTCTCTGAAAATCGCCCCTTTGGGTCACATGAGCGGAAAAACTTTTGAGTCGGAGTGCGCTCTTGCGCTAAACCCCTAAATCAGCGTGTAAGAGGGGGAAAAAGGGAGTTTTTAAAAAAAACATACGGGATGGACCCCCGTTGATTCCCAAACCCGGGTGAAGATACTTTAAAGGGAAAGGGCACAGCCTTATAGTAAAGCACTGCACGACTTTTTCCCAAAACCCCTTTTCCTCGAAAAAATGAAAGCGGGGGCTGGAACAGAAGGGAGAAAAAAAAGGAATCATTGAAAAAACAAAACCCCAACCGACTGGTTGCCCCAAAATTTGTACCACCCCGAAGAAAATGGCAGAAACGTATCTGTACAGACTTCAAAAAATTAAAAATGAAGCAGTGAAACAAGAGTACACCCCCAAACCCGATGGTGCCTACTTCACAACTCAGTGGCTAAAAGGGGTTTTCATTTAAACTTGAGCCACTTCGGGTTTTCCTGGCAACTACCCCTCGACAGGGAGACTGAAAAACTCACAACATTCATCCCCCCCCGGGGGCAGATTCTCTACAAAACCCCTTTTGGGAAATTTTCCTCACTCCAGAAATATTCCAAAAAAACTGTAAAAGGGGATCCTGGAGGCTGCAAAGAAGTTTTTGTTTATTTTCAAACGACATCCTCGCCCTCATGAGGCCACAAATAAAAAGAAAAACCCACCGGGAAACGATGTTCAAACAGAAACTTAAACTCTCATCATCTGAAACTAACAAAGAGAAGCCCAGAACTGAAAAATTTCTGAGATAAAATTTCCCTTGGGCACCTGATCAGGGGGAAATGGATTTAAACCGATCCGGGCCAAGATAAAAAGCCCCCCAAATGGACTTCCTGCCCCAAAGAATAGTTCAGGAACTGAAAAGAATTTTGGGGCCCCTGAAAAAATTCCGGGGCAGATACACCCCAAATCTGCCCCCTCAACACTGCGTCCATTCACCCACTTTGGGGAGAAAGACCGGGTGGGACTGGGGGGGACCACAGCGAGAAGCCCTCCCATAAGGTGAAGAGGGCCTTTTGATTTCAGCACCATTCCTTGCTTTCTTCGATCTCACCAAGCCAACAACGTCAGCACCCGATGCCCACAGTTACGGTATCGGAGGTGTTTTTCCCCCAAAAACAAGGAAAAGTTTTGAAAACCTGTAGCCTACTGCCACGCACCCTGACGCCAGCAGAACGTTTTAAACGCGGGAAAAAGAAAAAGGGGTGTCCCAGCTGCTGTCTGGTCATGTGAAAAGTTCCCCAAATACCTTTTGGTCTTGAATCTTTCACACTCCCAAAATGACCACAAGCCCCCGTCCCCTTGATCAAACAAAGGCCCCCCAAGATACACCCTTGCGTTGTCAACGTCTTCTCATGAGGGTTATGAGGTTCAAATCCCCATGCGGGTTCCAACCTCCGGCCAAAAACCCTTTTAATAGCAAAACATTGTCCGGGGGGCCCCCTTTCCTCCGAGTCCCCAGCAGGATGACTTTTAGCAAGTTTTGACAAGACGTCGAAGCCACATAGATCTCATCAAAACAACTTGGGCCCGTAAAAACCCAAAAGCCCTGGAAAGATTTACCCCCAGAACAAAATCCCGGACAGGGGTGCTTTGCGCACAAAGAATACACCAACCGGAAGGCCAGCTTTTCCAGACTGAAAGTAGGCCCAAACTCCCCAAAAACTTTAAAGCTGGGGAAAAGAACAAGTGTTCACAATGGGCCCACTAATCAAAGCAAAACCGGGTTTTCATAAACCGGGCTTTTGCTGCGGGGCCGGGGGCCCCTTTACCCCCATCCACGCGGGCACTTTGGTATTCAGAAAAGGGCAGAAAGGGGCAAGCTCATCATTTTGGTGGGCCCGGGGGTTTTAAAAAAAGAAAATTTTTAACAAAGTCCAGCAATTTTACCATTGGAACTCAAACAACCATGCAAAAAAAGTGAACCACTCCAGCCACCCCCCCTCCCAGAACACCAAATTTCCCGATGGAGGAAATGACATTTTGTAGGGGAAAAAGGGCAACCCTTTTTAAATCTTAATCGACTAAATTTTTCCGGTTTCAAATTTAAATCGCACCCCCCCTTTCCCAATGTGAAAATCATTTTAAATGTCATTGCCAGATTTTAAAAAACATATTTCCCATCAGGCATTCCAGAGACTGCGTATCTGACAATGGGGGACAGTTTTCGTCCCCCTCGATTTTTCCAAAAAGTTCCAAAACCGGGAACTTCCCCCACACCTCACTAGCAACCCCTTTCTTTCCTATATCCAATTTGGGGGAACAAGGGGAACAGTTCAAACAGCAAAAAGGGGCCCGGGCAAGGGACTCCTTTTATGGCCCTTGACATATCGTCAACGCCCTACGGGGCCCAACCCCGAGGAGTCCACGACTCGCCATGGGACGTCACGAGGGCGACACCTTTCCCCCCCCTGCAGGCAAACTTTATCCTCAGCAATACGACAGAGAAGTCCTTAAAGGGAAAAAGATGAAAGGGGGAAAGATGAACAACAAGACTTACTTTTACAGACGGGCACGGGGCACAACACTGCCCAAACTCGTGCAGGCGAAACCCCGTCTTGCAGAAGTTTGCCCTGATCCCCCAAATGGCAAAAACCCGCAACAGTTGTGAGCCAGGGGGGGATCCGCCAAACTTGGTCAGACCGGTTTTGGTGCAAAAGTACAGGCAAAAAACCCCAGACACCTTCGCCTGTCCCATCCTTTCCTTTTGACCTTTAGTCCCCGAGGGGACAATTTCCCCCTTTCCCGTCCCCCATGTCCCCCAGTCCCCCGTATCCTGCCTACCAACCCCCTTACCCCCGGCCCCAAACCCCCCGCTTTCAGAGGTATCCAGGGAGCCCCCCCCAGGACGACCCCCGGCTGACCAGATGCCGGTTTCCAAACCTGGTTCACCTTCACCCCCCTTCCCGGGGGGAGTAAACCCCCCACCCAAACCAGCAGTCCAACTAAACCCCAAGGGGGCAACGACCCCGGGCCCGTGGGGCCATTTCCCACAAACCCAAACGGGGGTGCAGTCATCGTCCCTGCTCGTTACAGAGACCGTGCAATGTTAACCAATAAAAAGACTTCTCCCTCTCGGTTTTTCAGTGACTCTAATACAATTTTGGCCCCATTTCGGAGTGCACTTTTGCCTCTTCAGGGGGGGGATTTAGCATGTGGTGACCCCTTTCACATAGGCACGTCCCCTATCTCCGTTTCACAAAATCACCATGATGTAAAAACGCATGCGGGTGAAAGCGTTCGGTTTGGTTTTGGGAAAAAAACTCACCCCAGCTTGTTTCCCGAATGAGAATATACTAATCACCAAAAAAACAAAAGTGTTCCTGCGTATTTTCCTGGGTTTTAGTACGCAAGAAAAAGTTACAAAAACACTTAAATAGATAAAAACGTAAAACCAATTTGGAAAAAACGATCTATCTTTGTCCCCCGAAAAAATGATTGCTATAACTAATGGCTTTTACATAATTTTTTAAATTTATTTAAACCCCAATCAATCTTGCAAGTATTGTTATTGTCGACTCAATTTCCCGTACTAAACAATCTATCGTTTTTTAGTTCTAAATTTTGAAAACTTTTTTTTAAAGAAATATTTCATTTAAATTTATATTTTGATGTGCAAAAAGGGGCCGATTTAAATTTTTTTCTGGGGCCCTTCCCCCTGGGAATTTGGGGAAGAAAATTTTCTGACAATTTTTGCCCAAAAAAAGGGGGCCCAAAAAAGAAAAAGATGCACAGTCCCCTTTCTGTCCCCTTTGAAATTTTCAAGAGTGCATCCAAAATTTTTTAAAAACCCAAATGGGTTTGGGAAAGTTTTTAGGGAAAAAACCCAAAAATCCCCCATTGCGGGTTAATGCTCCCCAAAAGCCAAGCTCTCAGCTTTGATCAGGTTGAAGGCATTGAACACCGCAGTTTTTGGGGATATGTTCATTTCAGAAACTTTTTTTCAGTATTTTATAGACTGAAACATTTTACGCCTTTTTGAACGAAAAAATAGGCAAAGGAAAAAAAAAAAAATTGGGCCCCCAAATTTTGGAAAGGCCCAAA